>JAEPQZ010000011.1:600000-890184 GCA_016758905.1 Umbelopsis isabellina
AGAAACCAGCCGCACCCACGGTGTTCCTTTCAAGTTCTTGGTAAAGAAGGATGAACCATTTTCCCAAACCAAGCTTCGCTTGCAACGAAGAACTGGTATGGATGATAAAGACTGGGCGCGGGTCAAGTTTACGATTGCTTCGTCGTACAGTGCAACGCCAATCGACGATGGTAAGTGTTTGCAGAATAGGAGTTTGGAATTATTATAATTATTTTTTTCTTACTCACCTTGTATTTTTTCCCATTCAGACGACTTTAAGCTGAGTGACCATCACTTTGCTAAAGAGGAACATCTTGGTTTGGATCATATTGATAAAACCGGCAAAGCTAGTCGTGTTGCTGGAACAGAGAGATCCATCTTTATACGAGGATAGAAGATAATTAAACCACCCAAAAATATATTTTTCAGTTTACTCACCTCTTTTTTTTTTTTTTGGTGCTGATTGGAAGCCTCACTCGTTATTTTTCCCTCTCTTCTTTTTCTCATAAAAATAAAACATGCCCAAATTCCTGTCTGACTTTCAGACTTTCATCCAACTCAGGTGTCGTCACACACGCTTTCAAACTTTCCTCTTCTCCTTCTTCATCAGCTGCTCTCAAAATGATGCTCTATAAGCTGGTTGTTCTCGGTGATGGAGGTGTAGGAAAGGTATTTATTTTCAAATTTCTGTGATTGACGTTAATGGGTTGCTCTGCTAATGCTTCATCTGAACTTTTCATCAGACCGCTTTGACCATTCAGGTAGATAATGAGACATTTCATCTTGTTTGAATCTTGGGCATTGTAACAACTGGAGTGTGATGCTGCGACCAGTATGCTTGAAAATGTCTATAAAAGCTTCGAGCCAAACGACAATCTCGACCTAGTCTCACAAAGAAATACTTTGGCTTTATAAGCACAGCTCCAACTTTTAGTCAACTTTTTGGATTTTCTGCCCTTCGACTATGATCACCACCTCGTAGTTTATTTAATCACAACGAAGCGTTCGAGATACGTTTTGATAATATGCTACGCAATACCACCCATCGACCATATCATCCATTTTGCTTGCACTTTATGGTGAAAATATTCGTCTCCACCATTACTAAATCGCCTTTGTCTCACATTTTTATATTCCACACTTATGAACGATATTTCCGCCTTAACCCTTTTAGCTGTGTCTTAATCACTTTGTTGGTAAGTTTCAATTGTTATATTTTTCATAATTACACTACCAGTGATGAACTATGCTAACGGCAGCTCCTGACTGCTCTGACCACTACTTTGGTTTGGTATTTCCTATTTCACAGAGGTAAATATTCTATACTTGAAGTTTTCAAGAAACTATATTATAAATCAACCTAAAATCCACTGTTGTTAACCCTTGTCTCAAACCTGCTCAATTTAGACTTATGATCCTACTATTGAGGACTCATATCGCAAGCAAGTTGTGATTGATGAACAACCATGTGTACTGGAAGTTCTCGATACCGCCGGTCAAGGTAAATAAATCTCAGATTCCCCGTTTTTGGAATTCCACTGTGATTGCCGATCATTAAAATTTTCCTAACCTAACAGAGGAATATACCGCTTTACGCGATCAATGGATCCGCGATGGTGAAGGTTTTTTGCTTGTGTATTCTATATCGTCACGCTCAACGTTTGAACGTGTTGAACGATTTCGTGATCAAATATTTCGCGTCAAGGACGTTGATAACGTCCCACTTATGTTGGTAGGCAACAAATGCGACAAAGTAACGGAACGTGAAGTTTCTCGCGAAGAAGGTTACGCTATGGCAAAACGACTTTCTTGTGACTTCATTGAGACATCAGCAAAAACTTGTGTCAATGTAGAAAGATCTTTCTATTCTGTCGTTAGAATGATTCGCGCCAACCGAGAAGGTGGTTACGGCCACCCGGGTGGCAAGAAGAAGAACAAGGAGAAGAAGAAGTGTTTGATATTATAATCAATCATCACCAAATCCCCATTTGCAGTTATACATTTACAGAGACAAAGGATTCTCTTAATCGGCTTTAAAAAACAATCTTTTTTTTATACTTTCTACACCTTCTATTTCATTATCCTTATTCACGACTTGCCAAGGAAAAAAATTATTGGAAACAAGTACTCGATATATCTCTAACAAAAACAACAAAACAACAAAAAAAATGGGCAAGCCATCCAACTCGACAAAAACATAAAAAGTGAGGCAATCCTCAGTTGCAAGAAGGTTATTTAATCATCTGTAGCTTCCACTTCTTTAACTCTCCACTATGACACTATCTTTCTTTATTACTCCTTCTCTATCATCTACTGCACCTGCACACTCACGACACAATTTAAGGTCGTGCTCCCACTGGCATATTGCATATAATTCCTGTTAGCGTGCTTCTCTACCTTTTTATTCTTTTCTTCTTTTTGGGCCACTACCAAAGAAAAAAAAAGCACACCAATATTCTATTTCTTTCCCTTCATCACTTTCTTGCCGATTTTTTGCCTGGCCTACACTTTTGGTTTGTACTCATCATTGTTAAATATCTTGTTTTACACTCTCGAGACACCTTTGGCTCTCTGTTTTGTTTCTAATACAAATTTCCTCTTTATTACGCACGTTTGCATTATTATATGTGATTGATTGACCGTGCCCGAAAATTTATGGCTTTCTCGTCAAAGCTCGCTACTTGTTTAGTTGATGCTGTCTAAAAATAATTTCTCTAATATGAAGTGACGGTGTGTGTATGTGTGCACGAACGACTTGCTTGTATTTCTCCTCATTTCCCCTATCATCACTTTGAATAACGTAATCACAATTTTTTTTTCTTCGCTTTTTCTGGTATTCCCCGTGCTGACAAAAATGCTTTTGTCGAACAGCTCCCGTACGGAGAAAATTTTGTAGCTGCTGAGGAGGTGACGCCTTTCCCATAGGGGTGATATCGTGGATCCAGAATCGCGCATTTATGGTAGTAAATCCCATTTCGTTCCTTTCCTTTCGAAGTAGAATCTTTGTCTGGAGCGCTTATATATGCATTACGGAGAAAATTAATCGGTGCAAAAGCATGGCCTTAGAGTTTGAAACAATCAACTCGGTAAAGTAATGGATATTAAATTATTGATGTTTTCAAAGTTACGAATGGTTCCATACGTTCTTGAGCTGTATATAGCCAAGAAAACCGGAGTCATATCAATCGGCTCAGCACGCGTCTGTGTGTCAACTACTTGAAACTGTTCTGTTGGCCCTGCGTATGAAATTGGTCTAAAAGTCAGGGCCTCCTTAATAAGTATCTTTTAAGCAGCATTTCCTTAGGAGATGAATCTGGTTGATCTCATCACTACACAACTGACAATCGAGGGAACTGACATTGTATAAGATGTTTAACATCACATAAGGAACAGAGAATAACTCATACATATTCCAGTCCTGATATTGAAAATCCGTATTCTTGGATGTGAAATTAAGAGCATTTTGTTCGTATCATGACCATTTTAAGTATCTATCGTTTAAGCTTTCCTTATATAAAAGTAATCTCTCTAGTCAGTTAATGTTCCCCAATCTGTTTTCAACTTCTGCCTTTCCTTTTACCTCTCCTTTACTTGCACCTGGTTTTCGTAATAATCCCCCCCCCAGTCACTCGATTGGGCTCTACTATTATTATTTTTTCCATCCGCTTGAATTTTTTCCATTTTCATTGTAAATCTATATCTTTCACTGTTCATCTTCTTCTTTTTTGTTTCATTGTTTTTGTTTTAGTAACTTCACGTCTTGTTTCGGTAACCTGGTAAATGATCGACATTGCAGATAATTCCAGGTCTACCATATTGTCAAATGAAAGCGCATTGCAACAACTACAGGATAGGATTTCGCTGCGAACAAGAAGTTTGAGTGAAAATTCGTCTGACGCAACTGGTAAATCGACATTACGAACGCAATACAAGCAACTTACGCAAAATTATAAGCAGAGTGGCGAAATTGATGCAGGTCATGAGTCTACCAATACTCCAGAATCAACTGAACACAAATTACACGATCTCAGACGGCAAACATCAGAGCTGAAGGCACAGACTAGAAACAGCAGCCTCATACCCAAGGCAAGCATAAATTATTTTGCTATTCTAGTTGCTAAATGGTTAGTACTAACATGCAGCTTTAGGTATATGCGTCACGGATGGCTGCGTCTCAGAACACAGCAGCACAAAGTCGTATCAGTGGCATGTGTGCACCCGCAGATCATATTGTTTTACCTCCAACACCATCAGCATCGTCGTCCCCACCAAGGCGGCGAATGAAATCTCTAGTACAAGATGATATTCACACTGATATAGATTTCGCAACTGAGATTGGTCAAGGTTTACTGTTAGAGGTCCGGAAAATGCATAATATTTTGCAAGAGAAGGAAGAGACGATTAAAATTTTAGAGATCAACAAAGCCAATGCTGAGAATATAAGCGTTAACCTGAGCAGGAAACTTAAGGCCAAAGACGACTCGGAAGGTACAGTAGTATGAAAACAAGGTTGAGGATGTATAAATTTCCTCCCCCCTCTCCAATATCACTAATAACTCCTGACCGTAATCAGACCGCCTTAGAGATCAGTGCTGGGACTTGGAGGTTACCAATCAGGAGTTGGTCACACAGATCACTGAACTGCAGCAAAAGCTAACACGAAAAACAGTTGATCATAATAGAGTTTCTAATAAACTCAATGATTTGGCTGAAGAAAGTGAGGTTCTTAAAACTCGGCATGAACAACAGTCAGAGATTGTCAAAACTTTACAGAGAAAAATGAACCAGAACACGCAGCCTTCCAAACCAGATTCTTCAGCGGAGATAGTCGATTATTTGTCAGGTTCCTCATTATTGCCTATTCCATCCAAATTGGGATTTGCTCGCAGTATGAGTATACCGTCGATACAAACTTCTGTTGTTGACTCAGATGCAGAAGAGTCTGTCAAACCTGACAAAGAAGCTGATACACGAACAGTACCGAAAGTTGAAGCAGAAATGGAACCTCCTATTAACAAGTTGGAGCAGGAAATTGGAGCTTTGAGAAACTCCCTTTCCCATGCCCATCGAACTATTGCTCAGCTGAGAGCTTGGTTACATATGGAGAGAACTGAGAAAACGGAAACGAAAAGGCTGTTATGTGAATCTCAGGAAACCATTGAAAGACTACGTCAGAAAAAAAATGTCTGGACTGATGAAGAGACTACATCGCCTTCTTGTACGCCGAAAGTTAGAATGGTGCCTTCAAAGCGGCGTGGGGCAGCAAGATATGCTAGAGGGATCATCAGTGGGTCTGAAATAGAGCAAGAGTGCGATATTGAGTTTTCACAATGCAATGAAGATGATATCACGCCAACTTTGTCAGAGGATATTGGTAAGGCAGCGCAAATTTTAGTTACTGGTTACCTGTGCTTTGTTTTAATTAGCAATATTGACTGTTTGGTATCATAGACAAAAATGATTTTCTAGACGAAGATCATGTTCTCGAAGCACCAAAAAAGCCGTTCGTTTCTCTGTTATCTAGAAACGATGGTGGAGTTCCATCACCGCGGCGGGCACAGTCTTTAGGAGAAGAGCTGAAGCAGGCGGGCTCCTTTGTTGAGAAACCCACAGCGATGATGGAGAAACCGGAGGAAGATCAGTATGAGAGCAAAGATAGTGAGGAAAAGGTCTTGATCCTTTCTCCACAAATGTCAGATGCCAATTCCATTCGATCCCAAAGAGCTTATCATGCCAAGAGAGCATCGCCTAAGCGAAGGAACATAGATAGCACCAGAGAATGCAATTTGCGTCGCTCACCCAAATTAAGAGACTTGAATGATAACCAAACATCGTCTTCACCAACCAGACAAGAGCCTCCTACACCCAAACCAAATACTAGTGATAAGGCCAAAAGAATGTCAAGTGGATCGCTTATTTTACGACCATCTCGTAGTGAACCGAGACCACCAGTGCTTAGCCTGAGCCAGCTGCCACCAAATTCCAATCTGAGTGAGCTCAGCAGTGACAAAGACGGACTGTGTAGGAAGAACAGCACCGGTAGTGTCAAGAGCATACTCGTGCGAAAAAACAGTAGTAGTAGTAGCATTATACATGATCTTAGCCGAAAGAACAGCAACGGTTCCAATTTCGGATTCGCTGACATGGGACATAGACTGGATGGGCAAGAAAATTACCAACACGGAAGCCAGCGACGAAGTGTAAACTTTTTCCGCAAGAGAAGCGAATCCCAACTAAGCACATCAAGTGCCAATTCAGGCCTTGGACGATCTATCAGCACTGGAGACCAAGTTTCCGGCAAGCAGGAAGAGTATACTGGTGGATTAGCCTTACTGACCCAGACTATGATTGGTGATTGGATGTGGAAATACACGCGAAAGACGGTAGGGAATGGATACTCTGAGAAGCCTCATCAGCGTTTCTGCTGGATCCATCCGTATACTCGAACACTGTACTGGAGTACCGCTGAACCTGGTCTTGGCGAGGCGGAATCACGGGCAAAGAGCGGTAAGTGTTGAAAACCCATATTATCATGCGTACAAATGTTGTCATGTAATTCTAATCGCATTGCTCTTTTCAAAGCATTCATTGAATCTGTCATGGCTTTGATGGAGGATCCCGACTTCACAACTAAAGATATGCCAAGACTGAGCCTTGTAATTCGAACTTCTTCTCGTGAGTTGAAGCTGAAAGCCAAGGATGAGCTGCAACACAAGATATGGTTCGAGGTTGGTATAATAGCTTGATTTTGAGACACCAATGGGGCACACTCCTAAACTAATGTCAATTCTATTTTAGGCACTGAAGTATCTGCTTTTGCGCACTTCTCCTAACTTTCCTATGGATATACCTGTTCCTAATACCACGCAACGACGAAATGACTTAAAGTTGACTATAAACCAAGCCTCTCTTTTACGAAAAGCGAGTAGTACCAAAATCAAACCCATGCCAAGCAAATCAAAAGTAGAAGCTGAAGAGACGTCGCATGGGACATTTTCCGCATTGTCTACGTTATTTCATCGCACATCAAATGCTGCCACAAATGATCACGCTTCTGCTTCAGAGGCTCCTGTGGCTCCAGCACCTCATAAGCACCATACTTTGTCACATCGTATGTCGATGCGTTTACGACCGTTAAGCACAGTCTCGTCAACGCTCAGTATACGGAGGCGTCAGAGCGTCGCGGCAAATTTGTCCTGAACACCATTATTAAACATTGAGACTTCACAGGCTTATGATTATAAACGTATTTTAAAATCATTAAAATGATATTAATATAAAAACATTAAGTAGGGTGATAGGAATATGTTGAAGTACAAATGTAGCTTGGCAAATTAATTGATAAAATATGTAAGAGAATACAGACAGCGAGAATTAGAAGTAACAGGAAGTTGCCACTTGGTACAGGGTATATGTTGAAAGATAAATGGATGGATATGGTTGGGTGGACCAAAAGTAAGGATTTACTTTATGTGCGCACCAAGCTGCGCCATGACATACTAGAGGAGTTGGACAATTGACGACGTACATGTTTTGGAGACGGACTGCAACTTGCAATGCTCACACCGCTGTCGTTGCTTGATACTGACCCTTTCAGACTCGAACCTGACGATGATGGGTGTCGTTTTTTCAATGGCGAGCTTAGTCTGAAGCTTTTAATGCTACTGGCATCAGACGCTGGTGCTTCATCATCTGCGACCATATCAATGTGCTCTTCAAGTTTGGCTGTTCTAACCCATCGCCGTCGACGAGTTAAAATAGCCAGACCGCTTGATTTGTTCGCCATATGCTGCCAGCTGTGATTGCCATATTCCCATCCTTCTTTATCGACATCACCATCAAGATCAAGCCACCATTCTGGGTCACTCCAAACCCATTGCATGCTCTTGCGCATTACTTCGCTTGAATCGTCCGATAATCTAGTAGTGGCACTAGAAGGTGGCGGTAATGAAAAGTTCTTTGTTTTTGAAACTGGTTCATTATATTCATCGGCCCTGAAAAATCGGATTCAAAAGTTAGTTTCATGTCTTGGTGAAGGTAGAATGGGACAAGTATGTAGATATGATCATACCATGAGGGGCGTTCATTAGGTAAGAGCACATCATTCCATGCTACACCTGGCCACCAACGTTGATTTTCATACACCACGAACCGGAACATAAGCTCTTTTTCGGGGCGCCTCCCAGATTTTGCGCTTTGGGACTGAATTGCTCGCCACCCATCGTCGCTCTTCCGTCGATTGCTGGTTGCGCGCTGAACATGCCATGTGTCGTAAGTCGCTTGTATAATACGGTGTGCAAGTGGATAATCATATACAGCTGAACGGATAACTCGGGCCCATGAACTGTTCCAAAGCAGAACGAGCGTACCTAAACCTATCACGGTGGTTCGAACTGGGAGAAAGTACGCACATACAATCCATACAGGGTAAAGATATAGCAAATTTCTGAAAACGTAAAGTGATGCTTGCGGATTATGCCAATCCAGCTGATAGAATATCAGATTGCAAAAGTCGCTTGTTTTGTCCAACTGCATCAACAAGTACTCGATGTCTTTGACCGCCTTGCTTACATCTGGAGGAGTCTTATTGGTATCTGGGTGTGGTTTTCCACGATGCTCTCTACGTTGTCGCAAAATCCATTTATAACTTGACCGACTTATAGGAAGCAGCGGGATTATAACGATGAAAATGAATCGATGGTAAAGACAAACTGTCCACCAAGCAATAAGTAGCAATAACGAGTGACTGGCTGGGGTAGTGGGGTGCCAGGTGACGATATGAACTAGGCCGGTTATGAAGCGAGCAATCGGACTAAGATGCGTTAGCATTCGTATTATTGGCGGGGGTATTGACGACAGAAAATCTATTCGGTCTGCATTCCGGACAGACTCGGTGGTCATGTCTGACAAATGATTTTGGAAGACAAGAGCAGGCCGAAGAAAAGAACAATTTTCCTTTGCTGAAAATTTCAAAAACGAAAAATTTAACAAAAGCTGGCAAAGAGAGCGCACATATTGCACGGGTGAACCGACTATTTCAATATGGTCGTCTGATGCTGTGCAACAATCCAAACACAACCTACCAATCACTATACAAGCTGTATTCTGTACAAGCTGCCATTGCCGTACCCATGACATGTATTTGCGGATACAGCTAAGTTTGTCATTTTTATATTGCAGTCATATATATTTACTTTGGATGTGTAGTTGCTTTATAAGTTTCCCTCAGCTCCGTAAAAACACAAATTCCTCGTATACTTCGACTAGAGCTACAATAGAGTGAGTTGCTCGTTCTTCTTACATCAGTCGAGATAAATGTAGGTTCTTTGCAATCTTTATATGTATATAATGGACAAGAGTACTTAAAAAGCTCTCAGTGGTTTGCACGAATGGCAGTGTATATTTCTTCTTTCTGACTCTCATCAATAAATATTGAAAAGATCCCGAAAGCAGTTGAAGTTTTTTATAAACTATTTTGTTTTACTAATGGTTTAGCAGCACTTGCCACCTTTGTTTTGATCGTCAGGAGACTGGCTCACTACGATAGTTTCTCCACCAGTAGGTCTAATGACATCGTTGGAGGACTCTAAAGCCTTGTTGGAAACGATCCGGTATATTTCTAATTGAACATACAAAGTTACCATTCCATTCTCAGTTATGAACAACAAGTTGCTGAAAATCTTTCAGGTAAACAGTAAACATACCAGTCAATATGCGCTGAAACGAAAGCTCGACATTACTTGAATCCAAGGCGGATGTCTCGATGAAAGAGAGACCGTTATCAGCTAACAGTTGAAAGGTTAATAAGCTTTACAAAGCAAAGGGTCGCTCGTTTTTGTATGTACCTGCAAATTGCTTGGCTTCATCTGTCGGCACTGCACGCAAGTGTCTCAAATCGCTCTTATTACCAACAAGCATGATCACAATATTACTGTCAGCGTGATCACGAAGCTCCTTAAGCCAGCGAGTGACATTCTCGTATGTAGAATGCTGAACAAAAAAGTTAAATTTGGAAGCTCCTTTCGCCCTGAAACATTGTTTTTGCTTGTCTACTTTTACCTTGGCTATATCATACACCAGCAAGGCTCCGACAGCCCCCCGATAATAGCTAAATCAAAAGATTTAGGAAAAGACAACTCGTAAATCAATCCCAGTTCTTTGTAATTTGTTTAACTTACGCGCTTGTGATGGCACGATAACGTTCCTGGCCAGCTAAAGTCACCAAAGATAGTTGATAAATCCCACGTTCTTGATTGTGTGCTTTCTCCAGTGACCTTTCACTGAGCAAAGCTCATAACTCAACTCACCAGTATCCCAAATCTGTGCTTTAATGGTTTTACTGTCTACCTGTATACTTCGAGTTGCAAACTCGACACCGATTGTACTCTTTGATTCTAAGTTGAATTCGTTTCGTGTAAATCGTGACAGTAGATTGGTTTTACCGACACCAGAGTCACCAATCAACACAACTATGACACCACAAGGTGAGCTTCAAAAAGGATAAAGAGCCAACACTTTTCTCGCATGAACGTACCTTTAAAGAGGTAATCGTACTCGTCGTCTCTAGACATTTCAGAAGGTGGTAAGGGATCCAAGATGTGAATTTGGTGGCAGGAACGGCTTTTTCTACTACGAGACTGAGTTTCAAAATTAAATTTTTAGAAATTGGGTGGTCGACGATGGCACCTCAGGTGCCATATCACAGAAACACATTTTCGGGTTCAAGCTAGTCGTGGACATATAAAACGGTCTTGTTTTGAAAGTAGCTCCGTAGACTCGCAAATAAAAATGAGTGAATTTGATAATTTCAAGTATTGATTATGGTCTCGAGCTTTCCGGTTCATTGTTGATTTTTGCATGATGGCGCTCTAATTTAGTATCAGCGTATGCTGTTAATGGCACTGATGTTCTCCGTGTATTTTCTGTTAACAGCACGAGACTTTCTCGTCAGTGAAATATTACATAGAAAGTTGAGCTGCGCAGTGCTATTAGTGTCATCAACTATCCTCATCCGTCTTTATCCTAGCATTCTTTGGTGCGCTTAAGCAAGCTCAAAGTAATGATCATATTGTACCTTTGCCTCTAAGCAAAATGTACTACCCAACCATCAGAGTCACCTTTATACCAGCGCGCCATGCTTACTGTAATTGGACAATTCCCACTTTTGTAAATGGTTGGGAAAGGTAAATAGTAGAAGCAGTATTTGACGAATAGGTATTACATCTAACGATACCATCACTGCTCAAAATTCCTGGAAACGATTAAATCCTTAATCCCTCAAGCTGGTATATTACTACACTGACATGATTTATTGTTCATTTCTTGCTCATATTTGGATGAATAGCTCGCCTGTCTTCAAGCACAGTTCACGTGCGAACAAAATTTTGTTTACCAGCGCGCAATTTTTCACAGCCAATTTTTTTTTGTGAGTCCAATTCATATTGTTGTGAGTTGTGTTGTTTTTCTCCATTCGTAAAAACTCCACACCACTATAAAACTATACAAGTGCAAATATGCAAGAAGCTCAGCGAAGGCAGCTGGCAGTAGGCTCCGTTATTGCTGTAACTGTAGGCATCGTCCTTTACCACGTCTTGTTCAAAAAACCCAACTCTCAAATTTCCAATGCCAATGACAAAACTGAATCCAAACAAGGTATGAAGTCATACAAAGTAAATTTCCACTTACGAGCTATTCGAATTGTATAGGCTGCTTGTACATTCGACTTGGTGTAAGCTCTAAAGTCAAATTAGCCAAAGTTTATTTTTCCTAACCACCATTGCCCCTGATTTAGAACAAACTGAGAAGGAAGCATTAACGACAGAAACAGCAACCGCTGGTAAAACTCCGGCTGAGCCAGACATGGACGTAGTGACAAAGGAGGAGGAAGACAATGGTGTGGCGGCCAACACGGTTGAAGCCACTCCTATCGAGGTGACGGAAAAACCTTCCATTGTCTCTACAGAGGAGTCAATCCAAGAAAGTGGTAGTGAAGAAGACGAGATCATATCAGTTGCTGATGGAGAATCAACTGATGCTACGGAGGAGGAGTTAGTAAAAGACGTCGACTCCAATGCAGTCTCTGTTCGACATATATCCGAGCAGTCTGAAAACACAGACCAAATTGTGATGCCAGATGCAGTAGAACCTGTTCAAGAAATTGAATCAGTGAAGGAACAATCTGAACCTGCCGTGAATGTAGATAATATAGAAGCCCGTGAGCCCACAGTTCCTAAGGAGCCATGGTCAGATTTACCAGCAGTAAATGAAACCAATGTCTGGGAATCACCCGACTGGGCAGCACAACAAGAAGCCAAGAGCTCAAGTCACTCGGAGCTGAATGTCAATTGCGAACCTTTTGTTCCAAAGGGTAATCTGGCTAAGCGACCGGAGCCGACGCCGGAAGAGATAGCAGAAGCACGACGTCAAATGATTCTCAAGCAACGTCAACGTGGAGCTTCTTATAAGGCACGATGCAAGTACTGGCCCAAGTGCACCAACAAAAAGTGCAAATATGTCCACCCAATGTACCCATGCCGGTAAGCTATACTTTTCATATGAGCATGATCCATTGTATCACAAATAATAATCAAACTCTCCATTGTGTCTTTCATTAATTTATAGCAATGACCCCAACTGCAAGTTTGGAGACCGTTGTATCTATTACCATGCCAAAGATATGGATGCAAGAATTAAATAAGTTGTTTTTGGTGTTCTGATTTTGACTCCTACAAAAATCTCTCTCTATAGATGTACCCCTTTTCTATCGTTACTTCTGTTTGACTTGTAAGGACGTTTGAAGATGATTCCCCTCTCATGGTGTTTTTGGAACATGTCCAAGCTGCCAGTGGATGAGTTTTCTTACATTGATCACTACAATTTGCCTGTAAACAATTTTTTTTTCTTTTCTCGTTTTTCTCTTAATATCTCTGGGCTTTTATATACGGTTGAATTGCTTTCCTCTTTTCATTTTTTTTCTTCAATATACCGCGATTCCAAGTAAGCTATTTCAAAAAAAAAAGGGTTATGTGGGGTTTCTGAACTGGTGGCCAAAGTGGTGGTTCAGCAGATTCTGGTGGAAAAAAAAGGTCAAGCATTATTTGTTACGTCACCCAAAAGTTGGATTATATAAAGTGGCGGAGAACTAGGAGCATTTCGCTTTTTTGTTCTTTTTGATTAATCTTATATGTCACCTGAGTTTCGACTCGCCAGGCACGAATTTGGACATTTGAATTTTACCCTGTTATTGTTACCACCCTTTACTGCTACCCTACAAATAGCCTCAACCATTGTTTAACAGCAATCCAATCGTTTTTTTTGCTGGCAAATTCCTCTATATATATTGTTTACGTCCGCACGTCTTTCTCGCAAAGATTAGCTGAAATATCTATATAATCTGGTAGACTTAAATTCGCAGGTAAATCATTACGGCCAAAAATTTCGCTGTTTGCATGGACCTCCTCATCATCACCCTTTTCTAAACCGAACCTTTAATTTTATTCATTGGCGGTTTCTATTTGATGTCAATAGCCCCATCAGTGCTATTTTCAACCGTGAACCTTTGTTTCTTATAGCAAACAGATTATTTCCCATCTATTTTCTGAATGGTGGAAGACGACGTACGTACTAGAACACATGCATTGTGAGATGTGAGCTCCTCTGTTTAAAAACTCATACCCTTTATATTAGTCAAATTGTGCAATATGCCATTCAGGCAAATCGACAAAAAAGAACTTGATATTATATTGTGATGGGGAAGGTAAGTAGCCGGTTTTTAGCGATCCAATTGTATGGCAAAAATTAAGATCGCCTTCTACCCTATCAGATTGCAACTTGCCTGTACATCAACGTAAAATATATTTCCCTTAAGATTTCGCAAATATGTAAAACTCGTGTATCATCTAACATTTTATTTTTAGGTTGTTACGATATTGATGAAGTTCCGGAAGACAGTTGGTACTGCCAAAGATGTGAAGACGATGTTGAACCTAGTCAAACGGTACAGTCTTGCCCATATCACGCTGCACATTGTACGCACGCCAAGCTAACCGGGTATACTCTAAATCATTAGAGAATCGTCTGTTGTCCTAAGCAAACTGGAGCTTTGAAGCGTACGACGGCTCCTACCCGGTATATGCACGTTGTATGTGCCCAATGGAGTAAAAACATTGATTCTGAAGACGAACCTTACAACTTCAATAATCAAGACCTTGATAAATATACATGTTATATTTGCAAGAAGAAGCAAGGACTTTGTGTTCAGTGTGAACACTCTGGGTGTACAAGGTAACCGTGGCACCATACTTTTCCCTTATTTTTTTTTTGTCATATCTCTTTCGGCTCATATTGATACGAATATCTTTACTATAATAGAAATTTCCATATAACTTGTGCGTTGAATCAAAGCTTACTTAAGCCAAGTAAAAATATACCGGAAGATTATCAACTGCTTTGTTCGTCGCATGCCACGGTCAAAGAGGAAGAGTCTTCTGATGATGACTTGGGCAGTGTTCGATCGAAAAGTAGAAGTAATAGTCGCCCTAAAAAGCTGCAAGCTCGTGGCCGTAAAGTTGAAAGCGATGATGATGAAGACGAAGATGATGATGATAACTCCAAACAGGACAGCGATGAGTCTGAGGCTAGTGAAAAAGCTCAATCAACAGCGTCAAGTGATATGTCTTTAGATACTGAAAAATCAGGCAGTCTCACGCCACACAGACTACCGGCCAAAAAACGAAAACTTACTCCCAACAATCGACGAAACGGCGATCTTGATCTATTCAAAGATGATCATAGCGAGTCGAACGACGATGAGGATGATGACGATGATCTCGGCACGCGCGGTTCATCAAGCAACAAGTCTGCTAACAATGGACACCGCAACTCGCTTGTCGCCGCTGCAAAAAGTATGTCTTTACAGGAAATGATGAGAAACAAGAGAAAGAGGGCCGATATGGAAAAATCAAAAGGTTTGCAAGGTCTCAAGCCTGCTAATACTGGCTTGTCAATGGACAACGCTGTTACCACCACCAACAAGCCGGTGGTGCCACCGGCCGCTTCCTCTACAACACAAGCCCCCGTCAAAAATAAACTACCCAAGAATGGTATGGGTCTTGCAAGTAATCCAGGACTTGGGCTTGCCACTAATCGCCCTAACACTTCATCACCTGGCCCCACTCAGCCTGTCACAACCGCCACTTTGAAGAAGCCAAGCATATCGGCAGCTTCAGGTGGTAATGCACCAGCACCGCTTGATTTCGACACGGTAAGTCTTTGAATCACTCTGATTCAGGAGGACATGGCTATCCAATGGTCTTTTCTTTCTTCTTTTTTTTTTTTAGAAAACTAATCCTGTCCAATAGTTGCAGAACGATATACGTGGAGGTGCACATAAATGGGGAGCAGGTGGACAAGCTGCTCCGCCCGCGCTTTTATCGCCAGGATCCAACCAAACAATGGCTGACATAATAAACACCCCAGGCAGTAACCCTGGAACTCCCAGATTCGGAGAAAATAACAAAAAACTGCAACTTGGAGCAAGGTATGTTTCCAGAGTAACATGAGTAACTAGCAATGGCTGGGATACGCCATTTGAAAGACAGCCATGTTACATGATCTGATTTTCCAAATCTACTAGTGTACGGAAAAGTGACTCTCCAGCTGCTGCTGATTATTCTGATCTAGTCGGAACCATGAAAGGAACGATACAAGATATGATGGAAGGAATGTTGACCAGTGAGTAGAAGAGAATATGTGTGAAGTTTCGTACTGTCTGATCAAAAATTAAGACACCTTTGTATATTGTAGAGCTTCAAAGCAGCCAAATCACAAGCAACGGAGCTGCTGCACCCAATCCTGATCAATTGAACCAAATCATTCATCTTCAAACGCAGTTACGCAGCGCTGAATCAGAGATCTATAGGTTGCGTGAACAACAACGAGCAGAAATCGAAAGTTGTAAACGAGAATCAGATCGTACACACCGACAATTCAAAGCCAATGTCCTAGCGATATTTGAAGCTCTCGGCTGCAAAATACCGGGCATGCAAGCCAGCCCTGAGAATATAGAAGAGTATGTCCAAGAGCTGCGAAACCTTGTAGTGTCTGCCAAGGTTGATGAACGCGAGCGGGACCGCGTACTCCAAAAAGTATTGGCTGAAGTTGATAATATTGTGTAATGTTTCTTCCTCAAATATCAGAATACCCTAACCTTGCTTCCAAATCAATGGGTTGAACCTCTCGCATATCACTCCTCTTTAAAATCTTTTCAGCAGCTTTTCGTTTTGCAACTCTATGAAGAGTAATTTTCTTTCTTTACAATGTACCAATGTTGAATAGCAAGCACATATTATTTCGTAGATTCTTGTAGGAATTTGAATTATCTCCTTTTTGTTTTTTGTTGGTTACCAATTTGCGGTTTTATAAAGCACTTTTTTCTAAAGATTTAAAAGAGTTGCCAAAAAGTTCTCCTCCCCCCCCCAAGAAAAGGCTGTGGTGTGGAACGTGGTGCCAAGAGATAGATTTGTGATTAATGAAAGGCGATACAATTAGTTTTGGATATCCGAAGACTTTAGGTAATTTGGTCAACAATGAAAAGTCACTCTTTTTAATTAGTGATCGCTTTGGGTGATGAGAACAAAAAACATAAGTCTTTTCTTATTAGAAAGATAATAAAAAAACATTTAACTCATTTTTAAGTTTGTTAGTCTGTCGAGGGGACATAAACGGTGGCGGAAAGAAAGTTGAAAGGCACTGGGGTATATGAGTACAATTATCGTATAGGAACTAAGAATATTCTCCAAATTCTTCTCGTTCCAGCTTGGGGGAGGAGATTGATATATGTATGGTATGATGGTGGTTATGGTTGGTTTGGTGTGTGTGCAGAATAATTGGGTTATGGGGGTAGAGAGGGTTGCTGCTGTACTGTAGTTCATGTGGTTTTTGATATTTAATAAGCCTCTGCTGTATCACGCATTTCAATATCATCAGTGCCACCAGGACTTCCCGAGGAACTGGATGTGGCTTCCAAAAACCTTCGCTTTTTACTGGGAATCTCCATAGCATCCTTGTTTTGCAAAATCAGAGAACGAAGTACCTTGTTCTAAATTATAAACCGCGTTAAATTGATTTTTTTTGTTTTCACAATTCTCGTGGTGTTGTTCCAAATATAAAAAATTATGATATGTACCTCAACTTCCAGGTCATGCACTCGGCTCTGCAGGCGGTCTAATTCGCCAGAATTGGGTTGAGCGGCTAGCTGTATTTCAAGCTCTCTATTCCTTTTGGAAAGTAACGCAATGCTTTGCTCTAATTTTTGCTCACGCTGAGAAGGCTGTGGCGGTTGGCTGGTGGTGCCGTGTGGTGGCGGAAAGACGGGGCCACCGGTTCCCGATGCGGAGTTTGGATCAGGATAAGTAGACGCTCGAAAAGGGCTTGGCTTTTCATGAGTCCGATATTCATCCAATGAAAGTGATCGTCGGCCAGTATCGTTCTCAAATGGTCGTGACTCTGGATGAGGGATTTGAAGCTCAGGAACACTAGGACGTGATCTTGGCGGTGCTACTCCCATGGATTCTGACCCTTGACTATCACGTCGTTGATTGGGCGGTGAGTTGGCGTTTTGTGGCTGAGGTTGGCTGAGTCGTCTCTGGGTCTGAGTTGAATTGCATGCGGAGCCTCCTTCAGCACGCCTATGGCGATTAAGGGCGTCAAGCCTCGCGAACGAACGATCGCACACATTACATACATAGGGTCGTTCACCGGTATGTAGTTTTTGATGTCGTTTCAAATCATGGTGCCTCCGAAACTGGTGGCGGCATACGTCGCACTATTTTGTAAATAATTATCACCCAAAGTATCCGCAGCAAAATTGATGTGGTTATAATATTATATATATATATATATAGTGTATAGGCCAGCCAAGTTAATACGGATTTAAAATAGAATTTAGAGGAGCTTTTGTTAGCTTCAAGATTTTTACTTGCCTGATATGGTCGTTCAGTGGAGTGTGTGGCGAGATGGGATTTCAAATTGTGAGGTCGACTAAACGTTTGATCACATTCTTTGCATACATATGGTTTATCGCTTGAGAGTGAATTAGCGTCGTCGGTCGAAGCCGACTTTAAAGGAAATGAGCCGTAACCGGGGCGAGACGCGATGGCTGGTACAGTGGCGTTAATAGAAGGAGGGGATTGAGAATCACGCACTGAAGATGAAGCACTACGACTCCATCTTTCGGTATTTGAACGATTCATTCCTTCGTCCCTTGATACCATCATTGGAGGAAATGATACGGCAGGGCTTTGAGGAGTAGGGAGATGGCCCGTCTGCGAGTGGTGGCTATAATTGTGCTGTCGGTCGGTCACAGAATCTGCTGAAAATGCCGCCTTTGCCAATGTATCCATATTCTGATTACCGGACTTTTCATCAACATTCAACAACAGAGAAATGGATGATGATACAGAATCCTTTCGTAAAGGCTCTGGCGAAGGGGGTGAAGAAGGGGAAGTACGGTCGGGTATTGGAGATCCCATGTAATAGATTGCAGAAGTCAGCTTGAGGGATGTGCTGGTGATAAAGAGAGAGAAAGAGAGAGGGGAAGAAGAGAAATAACCAAGCAAGTTTAAAAACTTTCCGTCAGAAAAAGGTGAGGCTTGAAAAAAAAGCTCGGCCATCAGTTTGTCCCCGCGCCCCCATTTTCTGAAGCGCCAAGTCACGGTTCTGTTCTGGGCCTGACGTCGTTGTGGCTGATGCCAAACGAAAATCTCGGCTTTTCTTCAATCGATTGCTTGCCTTGTCAGCCAATCATGTGACGCAAATCACCTGACCCAATTTTTTGGTCTCCAGAGGACATTCTCCCAGTTATTATTTTATGGCCCAGCTGGGACGTTGTTGACGACATAACAAAAAAAAAATAACCCTCAGCTGGTGCTGCAACCACCATCTCTTTCATTCGGTTGATAAGACAACCGGTAACATGGCATTTCGAAATGTGAGAAAGCGTGAAGACGACATTTCGCCATACCATAAACCGAACTATGGTCATACGTACCCTGAATCTGCTACCATCAAACGGCCAAGGCTGGATTCGTGGTCATTGGATTATTTATTGCACAATCCGAGTTCAGAGCTTGCCAGCATTGACTTGAAGGTAACATTCCTTTCTGATAAGCCGCGTAAACTCGCCCTTCTCTCCATATACAACTGTCAAATATCAGCTCCACTTCATGCAAAACTCAAAATATACAGCACATGCTCCGCTTCAAAATAAACCTATACTAATTGTTCACCCACTGCTTCTCCAACAGACCATAATATGCGCTACCGCATTTCAAAGTCTTCCAGCCCAAGATAAAACAGATTTACTAGATTACCTTCCATACTTTGTCAAAATCTTTGTTCGTCGAGCGCTCAGCCCATCTGATGCCATCATCGCCAGGGCAGAACCTATACGGCCAACTTCAGATCAAGAAACGCTACAACTCAGACTGGATCCCAATTGGGAGGAAATGCCAGATAAATCATTTTGGAATGATCAAGACCTATTGACGTCAATGAAGCAGTGGCAGATAATGTTAAAACAAGGTCAATTTTTGAATTCTCGTGATACAGACGCTGATGATCATGATGAAAAAGATCAAGCATTTGATGCTTATTGGGGGGAGCCTGGAGAACGTGAAAAAATGCATAATGTGGCTGGGTAAGTGCAATCCAACTCTAGTTTTCTCTATCAATGCTGTTACCGGTTGATATCAAACTTGAAGCTAATTTTATATTGTTTATGATTTTTTTCTTTTGCTCAATTACAATAGAGATTCGAAAAACATTACTCTCAAGGATATGTGTCGTTTGGAGCTTATCAAAGTCAACGACATTCTGATTTACAAAAGAAATTTTAGTGCTAGCAAGGTAGTAGTGGATCTTAGTATGCAGGTGAGCATCATCCCTGGATGGAAATCTCCATATTCAAATGTATGCTTAGTTGCGAAATTCTATGTTTAGGTTGTCAAAGCTACTGGTTCGTCAGGTTTGTCCATTGAGCTAGGTGGACATGTCTATGAAGATTTTGAAACCCCCACAGCGTTGGAGACTAAAATACTGGATTATCATGGACGTGTTACCAAGGAAAAGCGACCCAATGGCAATGCCTTTAAAAGTATTAGGCTTATTCGTAACAACAAAGACATGGGTAGACTATTTGATATTCGTAAAGGTTTGCTTTAAAACATACCATGGACGGTTGATTCCTCCCGTCCTCTCTTTCTTACTTCCTTTCGCTTGGCTGCTATTACACTCACCCCCACCCCCATTTTAGTGTTTATCCTATCTCCCACTCCCTCTCCCCCTTTCTCTTTTATCGGACTTTTTTGGTCAAAACAGAAAGGAAAAATAACTTGCAACAAACATAGCTCTAATACCACTATAACCCCTTCATCTTCTTTTTTTTTCCTCTTTTCTTGTACATATGGCAGTTGAGCGTTAAGGAAACCCTACAGTTGCTCTATTTTGAACAGAAATGGAAGGACTGAATGCAGAAAAAAAAATACTTGTGTGTAAAATTTTATCGTTGCTTTTTGGGCTAAATGTCTGATGAAGGAAGTGTTGTCTATCGATTTGCTGTGCATTGTCAACAGGTTTAAATGGAAACAGCAGAGAATAACAAACAAATGCATAAAAGCCACTACGTGTTTACTGTAATTCTTGCTCCTTAAAAAAAAGAGTTTGAATGGATTAGATGAAACATTGTTGCCGCTACATCAATCGCACAAAAGTACAAGAATAGTGGCCATTATGCCTATTTCAAAGACGATTGAAATCTGACGGTAAACAACAAGAATGCCGAAAATCTGGTTCTTAGAGTAATGTGTATCACATGCACCAGCCACCTTCGTCCTTACCATGATGAAGCAAACGGAGGACAGAGATGCTCAGCAAGGAATATTACCCTAACTTGATCCTCTGTTTACGTCCCCTTCCATTCTTGATCATGTATGTCTAAACTAATGTTGATTGACTATGGCCACCAACACAGCAGAACAGTATAATCTCAACCATCGGTCACATCATTTTGTATCGGCTATGTAATGCAGCCTAAGCCTCAGCAAGCATAATATTGCCTTGATGTTACATGTATGTGCAGTCTCATCTTGCAACTTATAATTACAGTTTGATACCATATTCTAGCTGGGACGATCTTCAAGTTAGTGTTTACTTCTGGGAAAACTTTAGAAAAAACCACATCTAAACCTGTATCGCTTTTGAAAAGTATTGATCACCCATTTTAAAATGTTAAAATCTGTTGCCAGGAATTAGTTGAAGCGCGTTAGCCAAGAATGTCAACACCCCCATAGGGCGTTGGCGTGGCGTAGCTATAGCCATTCGAAGCTCCCTAGCCAAAATTGCTGAACATGGTCGATTAGTAATCCTTGGTATCGCAGTCCTAATACTGGAAGGGTTAGAACTGCGGTTTGGCATATTTTACGTGCTGCCGCAGCCAACGAACGACTTATGATGAAACTCCACAACCTAATTTACTCACCTCATGCGACTAATTTGGACTGTGTACCGTCAGTTGGTGGACTTGAAATTTTCCTTTGCATCTGAGACCGTCACGGCGTTAGATGCCGTTCATGCGCGCTGTTTTCCACTCTTCTGGTCGAACCCTAGGAAAAAAAAAGAGCAAATATATAAAGATCTTCCAAAGGGCGTCGGTTTTAAGCTCCCATATCTTCCCATATCCTCACTTTCTCAAATGGCAAAGCCCTCCAGTCTCTTTAATCATATTGCTCTTTACGTCAAGGATATTCACGTCTCCAGAAAGTTCTACGATCCAGTTTTGACCGAGCTGGGTATGGAGCTCACTCATGACTTTGGTAAGAGACAGTTATCGCGCGTTAATACTTAATGATAACAACGGGCAAAGTACTGAAGTGCTGCATCAAAGGTGAATACGGCTACTTTGGCTATACTCAGAAAGCCGGTGGTCAAGGCGCAGAGTTTGGGTTCGCTAATGGAAACGGAAAGGAAGGAAAATGCCATGTTGCTTTCAACGCTGATAGCAAGGACACTGTCAAAAAGTATTATGACAATGCTATAGCTGCTGGCGGCCAAGATAATGGTGGACCGGGCCTTAGAACTCAATATGGTCCCTCTTATTATGCAGCTTTTGTACTTGATCCCGATGGCAACAATATTGAGTTCTGTTATATGGGTAGCGACTAGTGTAGCATTTTCTCAACCATCTGTTTCTATGTATCTGCGAGAATAGAGCTGATAGAATGTTCTAATTAAAGATAGTGAATAGTGAATATACCGTGACGCCGATGTTGGTCTATTCGGTACTATTTTGGTTAACAAGGAAAACTCTTCTGATTTCCTAATTTTATATGGGTAATATGCAAACCGGTTTGGTTCAAATGTGTGCTCAACAATTTTTATGCACGTACGCTTAAAAACTATAGGCTCATCTTGTAGCTTTCTTATTTTCACCTTGGCATTTCTTCATATCTCTAGATTACATATAGATTGACGTTTGTGCTCTTATGACGACGGCAGCTCCGATTTGGCGATCGAGCTAAAATGCTAAGCCTCTTGTGTTGCGGCATCACCATACTAATCTGGCGAATATTATAGTATCTATGTAAAAAAGACAATATATCGTGAATATTATAGTGTACATGTGAAGGACAATATATAGCAGGTTTGACTTAAATATATAATAATGAGCTGAAGCAAGGGGTTTTGCTGAAGGCTAGACGAGTAGACCACAAGAACTGGATGTCAAGTCGCTCACGGACCATAAAACCCGCACTGGTCGCAACGGATCAGGTGTGTAGGTTTAGGTAATACCATAAAATTTATAAATATCATAGTTTGGGCGCGCGATCCTGCCTTCTTCACTTTAGATAATAATGTCCAAGTTCAGGGCCATCATTGTGGGAGGCGCTATCGCCGGCCAGACCCTGGCTTTGGCGTTCGAAGAAGCCAATATCGACTATGTCCTTCTTGAATCACAATCTCAGTTTGCTCCACAGTTAGGTGCATCGGTCGGCTTGTGGCCGAACGGGCTTAGGATTTTAGATCAACTTGGAATTTTCGAGGAAATTGAAGCTATTGCAGAGCCGTTGTCAGCAGGATATTACCGTCGACCTGACGGCACAGCATTCTGCAAGAGTCAGCTATTTACCGATGTCGCAAAAAGGTAAGTATTGGCCCATCATCAATTTGATCTTGAGTTCTTTTTATACGACATACTTATATCTGATTCTCGACAGGCATGGCTACGGATTAACTTTCTTTCAGCGTCAGCACCTTTTACAGATCATGTACAACGGCCAACGCCACCCGGAAAAGTTGCTAGCTAACAAAGTTGTGGACAAAATTGAGGAAACAGTAGACAGAGTGACGGTGACCACGAAGGATGGATCAGTTTATGAAGGGGACATTGTCATTGGTGCTGATGGAGTACGTAGCGTTGTGAGACAACATATTTGGGACGAGATGAATAAGTTGGAGAATCCGCCCAAAGAATTTTTAGAAGATAAGAAAGGTGAGATGCAATATAGTTTGATCCCTGTGGATATTGACGCAAGCTGACCCTGAGATTTTCAGCCATCTTTGCGGAATATACTTGTGTGTTTGGCATTTCGGAAAACATATCCCAACTGGAAGTCGGATTTACTCATCTTTGCTACGGTCCGAGCAGATCTTTCCTGGTGGCTATTGGGAAAGATCACATTGCATACTGGTTCCTTTTTGAAAAGATGAAAGAGCGATATCAACTATCCGATATTCCACGCTTTACTGAAAAGGATGCTATAGAAGCTGGAGAAAAATATTCTGATGTTCCTATCTCCGAGAACACTAAATTTCAGGACTTATGGGATAAAAAAGGCTCAGCTGTCAAAGTAGCTATGGAAGAAGGTCTTGTGAAAAAATGGCATCATGGCCGCTGCATTGCTCTGGGCGATGCCGTACACAAGGTAAAATATCATGTGAAGCTTTGAAGAAAAACATAGTAAAACCGTATTGACCATGCGTAATAGTACACAGCAAACTTTGGCATGGGAGCAAATACTGCCATTTGCTCTGCCGCTGTGTTGGCTAATATGCTTCATGATGCTTTAAAGACCAATCCAAATGGGCTTAGCATGCAAGACATTGACAAGACCTTTGAAGAAGTTACAGCCTCTAGACAATCAACCGTCCAAGAAGTTTTTGTAGGTGCAGGAGCTACCACACGTCTGGAAGCTCAAGACGGCTTAATGAATCACATGATGGGCAGATATATTCTGCCAATACTATATGGCGAGGCCTGGAAACTTGAGGCTATATCAGAGCTCATGCGCAAAAGTCCAATATTGACATATCTAGATAAACCTACACGCCCACATGAGATGCCATATTATGACGAGGATGAAAAGAAGAAGACTCCTGATGCCGGCTGGTTCTCGTGGTTGGGCTTTTAAGTAAACAGTTTTCTCCTAAGCTGTACAATCAAGCTACATTGTACCATATTCAGTTTGCAACAAACTATATAATAACATGAATGGAAAAATTATCTATGATAAATGTATGACATTGTATGGTAGACTAGTGGCATAGATCACTGACGTGGATCACATCACATAATGAGTATTGGCCTTGATGGAGCAGTCATTACCGTTTCGGGACACCCGGCATTCGACATCCGGCCCGTGGTCTGTCTTGTCAATAATCCGGCACCAAAATTTTTCAATACATTTCTATAAAGATTTGTGTAAGACACTACGCAATAAAACGTGTTGTATAATAATTCTGAGTTGTATGAGTCAAAAAAAAAGAAAGAAAGAGGAACTTTATGTTGGAAGTTCCGACGTTATGAAAAAGAAATCAGGAGACCTAATGTGCCTTATAATTTTAAGCTACTCAAAACGTGTGCATCAATTGATAGAAAATTGATAATTTTCAACAACTGGTCAGATAAATGTTGTCAGACGTTGTTCGATCAATTATATGAGATATGTAGATAGGACAGGCTTAATTGTATAGCCCGTGGAGTTTTTGCTTGCGTGGACATTCGCAATGTCGGAACTCGACCCAGCCTCCTGTATCCCTGGAAATACTATAGCCACAGTCACTACAGCCTATACTCGTCAGAAGTTATGGATACATTATGGGGGATATTATAAGTAAAAAGCAGACTTCAAAAATAATCAAAATGTTGTACATATCCCCTTTTCTCATCACCATATCCCAGTCTGATAAACAAACATTTCTCCAACTACACGACTTCATCTCAGAAAATAAATTTGATTGGCGGAACAAACCGCCCCGGTTAGCATGTTCCTGGGCGGAGATGAATGCCGTTATCAAATGTATAAAAAGTGAGGCACACCTTTTCCTTCAATTGGTCTCTCAGATAGACTAATTAGTATCTACCCACTTTCAATTATGGAGCAAAAATCATTCAAAGCCATCATTGTTGGTGGCAGTATCGCTGGTCTCACCCTTGCCCTAGCTTTCGAAAAGGCTAATATTGATTACATACTATTGGAGAAAGGTACCGACTTTGCGCCTGAACTTGGAGCATCAATTGGTATCTTTTGCAACGGTATGCGGGTGATGGACCAACTAGGCTTAAAGGATACCATCAAAGAAAGAACGGAACCAATGGAAGAAATCTTTCAATACACTGGTGAGGGCAAATTGTTTTCTTCCAGCAAGATGTTTAAACACTTAGAAGAAAGGTGAGAAGTATGTTCAAAGTGCATGACCACACAGAATGGCTTCTGATTATTAGTTTAGACATGGCTATGCTGCAACCTTTTTTGAGAGACGCAATCTGCTAAAGATCCTGTATGAAGCACAGCCGCAACCATCCAAGTTGCTTGGCGGAAAGCATGTACAGACTATCGAGGACGACGAGAACGGAGTGACAGTAACTACCAAAGATGGCAGTGTATACAAAGGTGATATCGTTATTGGAGCAGACGGTGTATGGAGCAGAGTTCGCCAATCAATGTGGAAAGCCATGGAACGTGATGGCCAGACTAAGGACCTAGCGCATGACAAACAAGGCAAGTATACAAGCTAAATCAAGCAGTACTTGAACCAGCAATCTAACCAATTGATGCTTTTAGCACTGACCAGTGAATATAGTTGTTTGTTCGGCATTGCTCATGGCGTTAACGAGTTGCCATCAGGTTGTGTATATAACGTATATCGACCCGGTACTTCCTTTTTGGTTCCAACCGGCAAGGACGGAAGAACATATTTCTTTTACTTTGAAAAATTGGACACGAAATATAGAAGCCCAAATATCCCACGATACACTGAAGAGGATGCTATAAAGACCGGAGAGAGTCAAATCAACTCCAAAATCACAGACACCATTAACTTTGGAGTTATTTGGAATAAACGCAAGCACGCTGTCAAAGTTGCTTTGGAAGAAGGTGTGTTCAAACGCTGGCATTATGGTGGTCGATACGTCACATTGGGAGATGCGGCGCACAAGGTAAATCAGAATTCGAAGATAGATGTCTATGCGACTGATATTCATGGTTAACATTGAATCTTTCAGTTTACACCCAATATGGGTCAAGGAGGCAACAGCGCAATCGAATCCGCCGCAGTGCTCGCAAACTGTTTAAGAGACGCTTTGCAAAAGTATCCTAGCGGTATTAGTGCAAAGCAGATTAATGAGGCATTCAAGCTGTATCAAAAAGATCGTCATCCTCGTGTGAAGACGACGTTTGAGCGAGCAAGCGAACTGACCAAGATAGAAGCAATGTCCGGCTGCACCAACATATTGAAGGGTAGATATTTGTATCCTCGCCTCGGTGACGGTCTAAAATTGAAAATGGCTGCACGTGCATTTGCCAAGGCTCCAAGTCTCAATTACATCGAGAAAGCCAAAACACCACATACAATTCCTTACGATGACGAGAAACCCAAGCACTGGCTTTCCGTTCTCAAAGTATGATTAGAGATACCTTACAAACATCACACCATTTAATTAATTTGACAACAGAAGCTAATTTTCCTAATATTTGTCCTCACTCTATCATTGAATATGTACACCAACAATTAAAATAAAACTCACAAGTCATTAACAAAATAGCTTTATTTTTTTCCTGGCTTGTTCTGAGGCACCAAAATTCTTAACAGTGGCTTTGCCGCCAAAAATCTGAAAAAGTTGAAATACTGTGACTGTCTTATCTGAAAGTAGATTCCTGGATTTTTTTTTTTAAGACTTCGAAACTGCATTCAACGTGCTTACGGTCAAGAATACCCCTTCCTACTTTGACAATGCCTGCAAACGGACCAGAACGCAAAAAGGTCAAAGCAGTCTCAAAGAATGTGCTTGGAGATCGCGACCAGAAAGACAAGGATGAGCAAGATTTGGAAGCACTCGTTTTTGGAGGTGATGTCAACGACATGTGGGACAAAACCGGCCATGAATTAAGTGACAACGACGACGAAGAGCTCGAAATCTTTGACGAAAACGATGCTGAGAAACCATCAGGAAATGATCAGGTATTGTATTGTGTTAAAAAGAAGCTGATATGACGAAAATATGGAATGCTTATACAGTTTCAACAGCTCTTCTTCTTTGATTCTGGACCAGTTTTAGCACCTAGTAAACCAGAGCAAGCTGAAGAAGAAGACGATGATGAAGAAGAAGCATTCAGTGATGCTGAACTGGACATGGGTAATGAGACTGATGAAACTAATGAAACAGAAGAAAGTAGCGAAGACGAGATCGAAAAGCTTAAAAAACGACAAGAAGAAGGTTATGGGTATGGACGAAAACCAGCATGGGAAGACAGCGATGACTTCACTTTGCAAGTGTCACTTGCTGATGCAAACCGAACCAGAAAACTTCGAGATACCGAAGAAGAAGATGTCGTTAGCGGTGTCGAGTATGAGCAAAAGCTTCGCAGGCAGTTTGAAAAAGTCCACCCAGTCCCATCATGGGCAACTCTTCCATCACTGAAAGAATCTCGCAAAAGACGTAGCAAGGCAGTTGATGGATCTGATTCAGAATATTCTGATGAGGAAGAGCAGCATTCTGATTTCGAAGAAGACGATGATGTCAATCTTTTACGAAGCACACATGGCATTTTGGATAAGCGACGAGCAGCAAAGAAACTGCCACAAAAAGATATCTCAATCGTTCGTCTGAAGAATGCCAACCAGATGAACTACTCACAAGTATGTATTGAGGGTCAAGAGAGCAACATCTGTATTTTCATCAATATTAACATATTACCCTTAGTCTACCATCTCCACCGTACAATTCCATCCCAACTCTCAAGTAATGATGACTGCAGGTCTAGACAAGACTCTGCGACTGTTCCAGGTGAGTCAATGATTGTGCACACTAGAGTTACTGTATCTGGAAACTAACAATTATGCAGATTGATGGAAAGGTCAACCACAAGATTCAATCAGTGTACTTTAAGGATTTGCCAATTCACGCCTCTGCATTCCACCCTCAAGGTGATCAAATTGTAGCGACTGGTCGCCGCAAATATTACTACATTTATGATGTCCAGAGTGGGTCTGTTGATAGAAGCAGTGGAGTTTGGGGTCGTGAGGACAGATCACTCGAACAGTTCTCTATGAGTCCTTGTGGCCGATATATCGCCTTCCTTGGTCGCGATGGTTACATAATCTTGGTTAGCTTCAAGACTAAACAATGGATCGCCAATCTTAAAATGAATAGCTCTGTTCACAGCGTCGATTGGTCCGCTGATGGCAAGTACATTTGGGGCGTAGGTATTGACGGCGAAGTATACCAATTCGATATCGCACAACGAGCGTGCGTGCACAGATGGATGGATGATGGTGCATTTAAACCATCGGCCATGTCCGTCAGTCCCAATGAGGATTATTATGCTGTTGGGTAAGTGGAATGGTGTTACCAGTTCAATTTAGTCACTTGGAAAACTAATGCCATCATCCACATTCTATTTTAGTTCAAAGTCTGGCGTAGTTAACGTTTACGGAAGAGATGTGTTGAATACAAATGTATTCAATCCAACACCTCTCAAGGCACTAGGAAATTTGACTACTCGAGTTCATCACATCAAATTCAACCATGATTCACAGTTGATGGGTATATCCAGCAATCGTAAACGTGATCAATTCCGGTTGGTGCACTTGCCATCCTTGACCGTTTTCTCAAACTGGCCAACCGCTGCCACTCCATTGTCGTATGTCTCTAGCTTCGACTTCTCTCCTCGCAGCGGATACCTCGCCATTGGCAATGACAAAGGCCGTGTCCTTCTTTATAGACTGAACCATTACCCAAGTGCATAGTGAAAGAAAGGAAAACATGCCTTTAGAAAATTTCTCTCATTACACAACTAGCTCATACTACTTTTTTTTCTCATTCTATATGTCATGCTTTTAATCACTGTACATTTTGATACAACTGCTCATTGTTTAAATACATCAGGAGTTTCTTTACACTTGGTCATAAATCTAACTGTCTTTATGTTTGTTTTCCAAATGGACGTATTGGCTCCTCAGAAGTTCGACGTGCGGCTCGAAGCTTGGCCGAACGACTTCGACTGTTGACATGTAATTCGTCATCATCCGCTTGCACGACATGTTTGTTCAACAGTTCGAATGATGGACGTTCGGCATGCACGCTGCTGCCACCTTCAGAATAAACATATTGGTGATCATCCTCTTCATCTTGCTGATGCTTACGGCGCCGTGACGATCGCCGATGTGCAGCCCGTTTCAGATCAAATTGATTGACAGGTCGATCAGTGGCTGTTAGGCGTTAGTTAGGAGGGCTATAGGTATGCTAGCATTAGATATACAAGTACTTACCTTCCAAAGCACGTTTCCCGCTGCATCTGTGGAGAAAATTCTTGACCATTCTATCTTCTAAAGAGTGAAAGGTGACTACTACTAGACGACCATCGGGAAGTAGCAAATCTTCAGTACACGTCAAAGCACTTCGAAGTTGTTCAAGCTAAATGTCCGCAAGATGATGTTCAGTATTACAATTGTCATCACCCATTGGCACTGATAAACAGCCCGGATGAACCTTACCTCGTCATTAATGTGTATCCGAATGGCTTGAAATGTTCTCGCCGCAGAATTTCGTACCATGTCATCGCCACCTCGAGACCAGCGGGGTTGCGGACATGCAGCCTGAACGATCTGTGCCAACGCAAGTGTAGACTTGATTGGTTGAGAGGTACGAGCGTTAACAATGGCATCTGCGATTTTTCGAGATAAACGATCGCCGCCGTATTGGTATATGATGTCTGCCAGTTGTTGCCTAGAGTAATAGTTCACCACTTCGTACGCTGTGATAGATCTGGGCACATGAGGCTCAACATCAGATGATCCGCGTGCAAACATTCGCATATCCAGAGGACCGTCCATCTTGTATGAGAAACCTCGTTCGGGATTATCGATCTGTCCACTGGACACACCAATGTCAAATACCATGCCATCAAAGCACGGAGCACTGAGATGTGATAAATATGAAGTTAGGTGCATTGAATCCTTTAATTGGCAATCATTTCTATAGGCCGTTTACTCACGTCCAATTCAGCTGCTGTTTAACTAATTGATCAACCTCTCCAAATCGACCTAACACAGGAAATAGCCTTCCCCTTGATACCAAGTTAGATATACTCGAGGGATTTTAATAATATGAGAGTGATTTCTTCTAACCTACTTGTATTGCTCCTGTTTAGCTACAAGTTGGGCACGATCGTAAGCAACTGGATCTTGATCTATTGCAACAACCTTGCAGGCACAAGAATCTGCAGGTGCCCATTGTGAATATTGCTAGTCATGCAAAAAGTTCCAAAGTCACCATTTTGGTCTTACCGAGAATTGCTCGCGTATAGCCGCCATCACCATAGGTTGCATCGCAATACACAGCACCTGTTTGAGGCTTGAGGAATTCTAGCACTTGAGGCAACATGACGGGCACATGCGTACTTTCTGCAGGCGATACTGTGTTTATCGATCTTGTCATTAGACGTGGCCGTTGCACTACTTTGGGTAATCGCCACAGGCTCCTCATTTCACTGAAAGCTTGATATAAAATCTATCGAACGAAGTGGACAAAGCTTTTCGTTCCATTGCACAAAAATAATAAAAAATTCAACTCCATATTTGGCAAGTTTTTGGAGTCGGTATGAACAGAGAAAATTGAGAGTGTAATTGAGATGTAAGTAACAAAAACTATTGAAAATTTCATATACAATCATAATCTAAATTGTCTAAACTGTATAAGCTGAACCCCCGGTTGCTATACATATGTTATCCTTCACTTGGTCAAGTTAGGATGAGGAAGGGCAAAGCCTGAAAATATGATATAGTTTTCAAATTACGGTTTAGTACTCTAGAAAGATGAGTCTCAGTTGGAATTGGCAGATGGATTCACAGCACACCTACAGACACCAAACAAAAAAAAAATTGATTAGCATGAGCTAATGTTTGTGAGGAGAGTTACTGATTCATTAGATCGCAAGTCTTACATCCAAATGCGTGTCTTGTAGGTCTTGAATAAATCACGCACGAGCTCTCTAAAATCGATCCGGCGCTCAGCAACAAAGTAAAATGTCAACTTGCGGCGATCCCATTGAAATTCTGCATCTACTACTTCCATGGGCAAACGCTTTTGTCTTGTTTTCGTTTGGCAAACCATGACAGCCTTAATTTCGTCTTGCCTTTTTGTCAATAACATGGCCACCTCAGCAGGCACCGCTTTACGATATATTTGTTTAGGTCTTAATTCTTTACTATCCTGCCCATCTTCCCCTAGACCGTCTTGTTGTTGTTGCTGTTGTTCTTTTTGTAATACCAAGGTTTCTACATACTCTGGTGTCAGGTCTTCCAAAATGATTTTTCCAAGGTCTTTGCCTCGATCTGCTTCTACGATCACTAGATCTCCTTGTTTGACTGAACATGCACTTTTGTCAGCTACATAATACAAGTCGGATCGACCCGCTTTAAACTCCACCATGTACATCGCTCCAGCTGCTGGTACTTGCTCTAATGGGATGCCTTTGCCCATATCGTTGAAGATTTGTGTTCGTTGTCTGTCATTTTCAAAGTATCCTTGAATGGTATCTAGCACATCGGGTGTCAATCCAGCGTTATTCTGTTCGTCCAAATGGACCTTGTCAAGCAGGTCATTCAATTGATAGTTATTTTGGGAAGCATGACGGGGGAACATGGATGGTGTGGTGGCAAGTGAATGACGACGATAGGGGGGAGACATTGGCGCATATTCATTGAAAGATGTCCTAGCGTGGGTGAAAAAGTGTGGCTCTCTTAATATACAAACAGATCAACAGCAATCGTGCTCACTCCCACTTTACATACCTCTGACTCCAATGATCAGATCGTGGAAGTGTGGATGAAAGAGGAGGCTGATTCATCATCATAGAAGACGTATTATAGAAACTGTTAATACTAGGTGGTGAGCGAGTGGTGGCCATGGGATGCCATCCCACCGATGTGGAGGAGCGCCTTCTCTGGGGACCGTCTGGTGGTCGACCCCAGATAGTTTGTCCAATGGGCTCCAGCATGGGTGAAGTAGGCGATTCCATCATCATGCCGAAAGCAGCCGTAGATGATTTCGATCGCACTCTTTGTTGGTGGTGTTTAAGCTCTGAACCAATTTCGTCTTCTTGTGTAGCAGCTAAAACGTGTTTAGACCATAATTGGTCATCTGACAAAAATACGGGGTTACTGTGTTGAGACTCGGTCGAGAAAGAGGGTCGAGGTGTACGGGGCAAGTGATAGTCTGGTGAGGACAAAGAAGCAGTTCCATCGTTCCAAATCGATGGAGAGAATTGTGACCAAGGCGATGTTTTTGGAATATCGATGCCTCCAACATAATGAGGTGACGGTGGTGTAGCTCCAACTGGGTGAGTGTGTGCAGTAGGTGAAGGCGACGACCTTTCCGACTGATCTGCTACAGCATACGTGCTTGCTGGAGGAGAGGGAGGCATCTATGATTAGAGACAAATGATTGAATCAATACTCTGTGTAAACACTGGAGGTTACTTTTTTTGTTAAAATTTACCGTCGGGTTCCAGGGTGCGGCAGTTACATTCAACTCTTTCAAAGTATGGATCTTAATACACCAACAAAATTCAGCTACAGGTTCATTTTCGAATTCCTTTCATACAAGCCTTGTTACCTGATCCTTGTGGGCCATGTAAGTAAAAGTAGGAAAGGAAGAGAAAAAGGTATGGGAAAATGATTTCTACAGAGGGAAATAATAAAGTCAAAATTGAACCAAGGGCGTAACACAAATGCCTGGACTTTCTTTTTTGTTGTGTTGTGGGGAACTCACATTGTTGCTTCCCATTTTAATCTTTGCACTCCACAAACTTCTCCTGCTTTGTACTCCCCCATGGCTCATTTCATTGGACCCACCACTCATGCAGTAATATTATTCTTATATTTTTATTTCCAACCATTTTGATTGAGAATCCTCTCATGAGCTTTCATGAGAGAGAGTAAGGTTCGGTTCATATAAACAGTTCGTCAGAGAGAAAAACAAGTGAAAAAAAAAAAAAAAAGGACAGCAAAGGATGCATCAGACAGACTATGGTCCGTGGGGGGCACCACAGATCCCCACACAAAAAAAAGATTTAGCTATGTACATTTATTCTGCCAGTCAATGAGCAGAAATCGTCTTTGCGACTAGCGCAGGATCTAATGAAGAATAGAGCGTGTGGCGTGAGGTCATCTGAGCTGGTACAACATCAGAAGTGTGGACAAAGATATCCCTACCATTACTCGAGACAAAGTCTTTAGAACGTCGATTCTTTTTTCGTTGCTCACTACATTTCGTTCCTTTCGTTTTGAATGCTTGCTCGGTCTCGAATTTTATCGCCGACGTTTTCTTTAAACAGCTTTTTATACACATTGAGTCCTCTGGTGACATTGAAGATAGCACAGAACTATCGGTGTCATTATCTTGACAGGTACAGGCTTGCAATTCCTTTTCTATTTCATCAATGATAGGCTCATCCAAGATCTCTTGATTGGTAGCTTGTTTTTCTTGTTCGGCTTTTTCTCGCATTTGAATCATGTGTTTAATTTGTTTCATGGAAGGTAATATATGAACTGTGTTGTGAGCAAGATCAAATGAAACTCGTCTTTGGCGATCTGTAACCTGTAAATCAATTGCAATGAAACGAACACGATGAGTCATAATGGTTCAATACACTGTCAAAATTTCTTATCTCGAGAGAAATAACCGCTTACTTTTGGTGAATTCGAGATGTCGTGAGACTTGTGCTAGAATCAAAAAGTCTTAGTCCCCGGCATCGCGTGATGTATATAGTAGTCATATCAAGAGGAAAATTATTGCTTACTCGTTGATGTTTCTTTCCATTTGGCATGAGTATAATTGTAAGACAGAAGAAGAGTCTAAACTGTATAAATTCCGCTGTCAGTCTATCCATGTCTTGGAGGGGATCCCCTTCTCTTGGGCGGATTTGTGACTGCTATTGAACCAATGGATTTTGCCAGAAAGATTTCCAGTGGCAAACACGGTCAAATCACAATTGCCTGCTAAGTTGTGATGCAGCTTCATAGCTGAACAACTGAAAGCTACATGCATGAATTAGAGTAATGGCTACGAGAATATTCTTCTTGTTTAATAGCATAGCCTGATCGACTAGAGTATTCTACAAAAGACGCCATGGCGCTTCATTCTCAGCCATATTGAGGCACATGGTCTCGTGTTACCATATCTTTCCATGGCAGCCATTTTCACTACTTTTGCTGTTGAGACTTGCGGCTTTTCAGAATCGACCCTTATCCCCCCTTAGACTTAAATACACAAAGAAATTGCATCATCTTATGATGCTATTACTCATGAAGAAGCATCTACATCACTGCAATTATTTTGAAGTCATTGTTGCAAAGCAGCTAAGTCCCTTTTGTGCGCTGGACTAAATGACTAAGCGATGCTGCCGAACTGACGCGATAGTTCAGCAAGTCACATGGTCATGCAGCTAATCAGCTAGCTCAAAGAGTACGACGGTGAAGGGACATTTTATTAAGGCTTCATGTCACATAGTAGTCTACTAGCTCACCACGATATTTGATAACGAAGACCAGCAACGGCGGCCATTATATTTTCAAAAAGAGTTTGTATCTGTAATCATACCTAGATGCTGCCCGCGGCCTTGATTATTTAGAAGTGTCGCTTAAATATTAGCTTTCTGGCAGAGGAGTTTAATTACTGCCAACAAATTTCAGCCAGGGTAGCATCTTCGCTCGCATCGATCGATAATCAATGAAACAACGTTGGTTCATTATAGGGATTACATTTCATAGACTGCCCTTTTGCGCCTTAAAACCTGACGATCATTGATCCTAATACCTGCCAGCTCGAAACCCACTTTTCCCCTTTGTATGAGAAAAATAACAAGTGGGTAAAAAAAAAACCAGGCACAAATTTTTCGAACTTTTGTGCTCAAACCCACAGTCAACACACTACATCATCGGGATCGAGATTTGGATAAAGGCCGGATCCGAAGCCCTATACAAGTTCTAGTTTTTGTTGTTGAGACGAAGGGGCCGATAGACGGAGACTTTGACCCTTTATTTTATTTTTATTGTACTGCAAAATTTAGTGGTTGAAAGAAAAAGCTGGGCTTTTGAAAATGTGTTATGTTCAATTCACTCTCCCCAAAGGGCCAAAGTTACAATCTTTTTTAGTGCCGCTTTTTCTCCTTTACTTTATATTCTTTATCCCCTTCTAAAGTCTTTTTGACTTGTTTATTCCCCCCCTCATGGCTGCTAATGAGCTGGAGCCGCAAGTCTCAGCGCCTCCCCAGTCATATATATCGCCACAGATACCTTCACGTTTCAAGAGCTTATTCAAACCTTCATTTAAGTCGTCCGAACAAGCCTACTCCTTTACAGTACCAAACGACTTTGACCTGCCAGCCACGTTAGCAGACAACAAGTCTTTCAAAAGTAACAGCTGGTTTTCTACAACATCCCCAGATGAGAATGACCCGAAAGCTATACGACGCGTAGCATCAGCCCCCAATGCCAAGATGTTACTTACATCACGAAAGCACAAGGACCAATTCACCAATACAAAACTTGCACAAGAATATACCCTACCTACCAGCCCCTATACCCAAAAGAATCCAGCTTCTGTTTCAGTACCATCATTTAATGGTTCAACTATTACGCAAAAACGTATGAAACCCGTGCGAAGAACTTATTCAACTGCTAGTATAAAGGTCAAAAATGTTCAGGTGGGCCCATCCAGCTTCAATAAGGTACGAATGCTCGGCAAAGGCGATGTCGGTAAAGTTTATTTGGTTCGACAAAAGACTACAGAGAAGCTTTATGCTATGAAAGGTACAGAAATAAATGTTCAAGATGTGTGCGAAACCCATCAAATCATATTACTCACACTGCTTTTGCCAACAACCAAAAAAATTATTATTCGTGCAACAGTCTTGTCCAAGAAAGAGATGATTAAGCGCAACAAAATCAAAAGAGCACTTGCAGAACAAGAAATCTTAGCCTCCTCCAACCATCCTTTCATTGTTACTCTTTATCACAGCTTTCAAAGTCAGGATTATCTATACTTTGTCATGGAGTATTGTATGGGAGGCGAATTTTTTAGAGGTAAAACGATTGGGGAAATATTTTAATATCATCAACTGCTCTCCTCTAATGCACTTGTCCACATATAGCATTGCAACTTCGCCCAGGCAAATGTTTGAATGAGGAGGGAGCTAGATTCTATGCTGCAGAAGTGGTGGCAGCGCTCGAATACCTACATTTAATGGGATTCATTTATCGAGATTTGAAGCCAGAGAGTAAGCCAAATGACGTACTGAACACAGCTTTTACACACATATTAAATTATATGCCTCCGCCATCACCAGATATTCTATTGCATCAAAGTGGACATATCATGTTGACTGATTTTGACCTTAGCAAAGGCTCGCATCCTCCGGGCCGGCCTTGCGTTGTGAAGTCCAGTTATCCCAATATGGTTGGTACTTGAATATTTAAAATTTGTTCTAAGAATCGGTTTAAAGCTAACGATTTCTCTGTTCTAGCCACCTGCTATTGATACTCGTAATTGCGTCACAAATCTGCGGACAAATAGCTTTGTCGGCACTGAAGGTATATTAGTTACCAGGTTACACTAATTATTATCTCCACCGTTCAATTTTACTAACAGAACTAATTGTTTAGAATACATTGCACCAGAGGTCATTAAAGGCTGTGGTCACACCAGTGCTGTAGACTGGTGGACATTAGGCATTCTGATTTATGAGATGATGGTATGCAATGATGGACTTTTAGCTGTTGTACTGATTGTAATATTAATCAAATATATGCACCCCTAGTATGGCACAACACCGTTCAAAGGAACCAATCGAAACGAAACCTTTTCCAAAATTTTGAAACTCGAAGTCGAATTCCCTGCGCCTCCACCGCCCTACCATCATCAGTCCATTACTAGCCCATGTCGAACGTTGGTAAGAAAACTACTACACAAAGATGAGCATAAGCGGCTTGGTTGCCGAGCCGGAGCATCGGACGTTAAACAACAAGGATGGTTTAAACCCATCAATTGGGCTCTGCTTCGACATTGTGAGCCACCTATTATACCTACCATCAATCAGCCCAACGGCATTGATGCCATCAACTTCCGCAAGATGCAGGAGAGCTTGAGTTTTGATCTAGAAAAAGACAGTGCCATCAAAGCCACTCAATTGGTCACTGCTAGTGACGAAGGCGCCACCAACGACAAAAATCCTTTTGAAAGGTTCAACTCAGGTATATATCTTGGTCAATTTATCATGTTGTTTTGTAGAAGTATCAACTCTGACATATGCTCTAGTTACATTATACCATGAAGGCGATTCCGATAGCGAAAGCGATACCGAAACGATTGTGTTGTGAGTGGACCCATCATGCACTAGGATCAAGTGTGCTAGTTATTGCCAAATTTTTAAATAAGCTAAATGCGCCCCTTTCTGTTGGGAAGAGCGCACAAAAACAGAGCGTTTAAGCTATTAATTTTTTTCCTTTTCTTTATACTCCCTCTAGTTTGTTCCTGATTTTTCTCTATTTCATTTCACTTCATTGCATTTCGTTGTCCACCACCGTTTCTATTTTCGTTATTAACATCACCAGCTGGATCATGCAAAGAGTCCAGCATTGTATTTATTGTTTTCCAAAATCTGTTCCCCAAGCAAAATATATCAACCGGCAGATATAATGTTCACACCACACTGCCATAAAAGCATACCATGTTGGGCTCATTGACGTAGTAACTTATTGCTAAATTCAACATAGTACTTTCTTTTACATTTATTATGTGAATCAAAGGATGGGGTACATAAGAATACAAAATAATTGACAGGGTATGGTATGACATTCGGCATACGGTATAAGTTACAAAGGTAGATTTGCGGGCCTGACAGGGCATGGTGGGGTGTGGGGTATCAATTGGAAACAGGTTTTGTGGAGAAGATTGCATCAATAGTGCTGGCTGCACCAGCCGGTAAAGAAGCAGATTTTGCAATGCTTGCAGGAGTTTGATTAGTTACTGTTGGTTCACTAGGTGGACCGGCATGCTTGACGATCCATGGATGCTGTTGAACTTGGTCCAAAGACAGTCGGTCATCCGGATTATATTTCAAAAGCTAGAGGAAGATTCAGTAACAGCATAGCGACAACTGCCCCAATCAATAAAGTCTTCACCTTCCGTATCAGATCGGCAGCGTCCGCGCTGACATGTGTGGGGATTTTAAGATCTACGCGAGCTATACGCAAGTACGTTGCTCGGTAACCAGCCATATCTTCGAATGGTGGATTTCCACACAAAAACTCATACATGAGAACGCCCAATGACCAAATATCGATTTTATCGCTATGGTCTTTCGCTTCCACCATTTCCGGAGCAAGATAATCTAATGTGCCGCACAATGTTTGTCTCCTAGTGCTACACGATGATTTAGTCGCCAAGCTATTCCTTTGATAAATGGTCAAAGCTGTACTTACCTTTTCCCAGCAGTATGAACCGACCAACCAAAGTCCCCAATCTTCAACTCTCCTCGCAAACCCAGCATCAAGTTTTCGGGTTTAATATCTCGGTGGATCACATGTTTTCGATGCAGGTAAGCTAAAGCATTTGCCATTTGCAAAATATACTGTTTTTAGATGTTAATAACCTGGTTGCAAGGAAACAACTGTCTGACTCGCATATATATTACCTTGGCAGCAATACGTTCAGGGAATTTTCCATATTTTTGCAGTTGCTTGTACAATTCGCCCTTGGCGGCAAATTCTAATATGAGGAATACTCTTGTTTCATCATGAAAATACCCATACAAGCGTAATATATTTGGATGTCTATACATTGCAATGGTCAGCTGTAAAGAACTTGTAGTTGTTATTATTGACTGTTTCAAAATTTTACCTCAGGTTGCCTTGAATTTCGACCTCTCTTCGTAATTGCCGTTCAATATTACTATGAGCGAGTTCGGTTTTATACAGGACCTTGAGAGCAACAATATATCCGCTTCTTTTTTCGCGAGCCAAATAGACGTGGCCAAACTTGCCCTTTCCTAAGGCTTTCCCAATCTCAAAGTCGTCCAGTCGCCATGTTTTATGGCTATTGTCCTGTCTAAATTTTCAAAATTACCAAAGTGAGCTTACACGTTCAAAACAATTGCCGAATTAGCTTTACAAGTGTTACTTACTTGTTGATAGACGTTGATCGACCAGTCGGCTGATGAACTCTTTGTTTGGCTTGAGCTTTGGATGTCTCAGCTTTGTTCACTACTGGTTGTAGGTGATTCACCAAAGGCATAAGAGCGTAACGGATAAGAAAGGAGAGGCTATGAGTGTGAGTTGGTGAAAGACGAACCTGAACTGTGTATTTTCAAATACCGCTAAGTTTTTGTCATAAAAATCATTTTATAATGATTATATCTTTTGTTTCTGTATTTTCCAACTTGTTCTTTTTATCTCACCATTCATAAATTGACAATGCCTCAACATCGCAAAGTCACCGTTATCGGCTCCGGTCCAGCAGGTAGTTAATTTGACTATACTCGCCAACGGCAATACCGTCTGATTAGTCCTAATCTGTGAATCCCCTGTTTTTTTTTTTTTTTTTTTTATGTCTTATCATCTATGATCAAAAGGACACACCGCTGCCACCTATTTGGCTCGCGCTAACTTGGACCCTATCATGTTTGAAGGCATGATGGCCAATGGATTCGCCCCTGGTGGCCAACTTACCACCACCACTGATGTCGAAAACTACCCTGGATTCCCTGAAGGTGTCCTTGGTGGCGAATTAATGGACAAGCTCCGAGCCCAATCCGAGAAATTCGGCACTGAGATTGTTACCGAAACCATCACCAAACTCGATCTGTCTTCTCGACCTTTCAAACTTTGGCGTGAGGGCAGTGAGGATCAAGCTGAACCTACCGATACCTCAGATACTGTTATCATGGCCACTGGTGCCTCTGCCAAGCGTATGTTTTTGCCTGGTGAGGATATCTACTGGCAAAATGGTATCTCTGCCTGCGCTGTATGTGATGGTGCTGTTCCAATCTTCCGTAACAAGCCTTTGGCTGTTATTGGTGGTGGTGACTCTGCTGCCGAAGAGGCAATCTACCTTACCAAATGTAAAGTTTCACGATTTTCCTCATTTTTACTAAACAGAGACCAAAATCATCACTAAATTAACCAATCATATTCTCTTGTTTTAGATGCCTCTCATGTCTACGTTTTGGTTCGTCGTGATAAGCTTCGTGCTTCCAAGGTCATGGCTGCTCGCCTTCTCAAGCACCCTAAGGTCACTGTTATGTTCAACACTGCTGCCACTGCCACTGGTGGTGACGGTTCATTGTTGAGAGAACTTACCATTGTCAACAACCTCACCAATGAGGAGAGCAAGTTGCCTGTCAATGGTCTGTTCTATGCCATTGGCCACGAGCCCGCTACTTCCCTCGTCAAGGGCCAACTCACCCTTGATGGCGAAGGTTATATTGTCACTACTCCTGGATCTACCGAGACTAACATTCCTGGTGTTTTCGCTGCTGGTGATGTTCAGGACAAGAAATATAGACAAGCTATTACCAGTGCCGGAACTGGCTGTATGGCTGCCTTGGACGCTGAGAGATACATTACTGAACATATTGAAGAGCCACCCGCGGAGGATCCCGTCGCCAATGGCACCAGCGATGCTCAAAAATAGATCCAATATTTCTTTTTAGATATCATGTTCCATATAGATAGCACGAATCATATCAATCCTACTTCCATTTTCTTAGACACTTTTGTGAATTCCCACTCTGCTTTTTTTTTTTATGTTTGTAAAGAAAAAAGGACAATTCCTATAAAAAACTTGATGTTCAAATATGTAAAACAAATCACAAACATGATTAAAAAAGTGTCCTAGAAGAATGCTGAATATTAGTATGAGTGATGAAAAGTATCATATAGATTGGAAGGAAGATGCCCAATCGTTTTTAGTTATGTATGTTCACTTTGAGAGTTACAATCTCGAATGGTTTGATCTGGATCAATGCTCCTTCAGCCTGAGCTTCTGATTGAGCTTTTTGTTGCATTTCTACCACATCATCGTCAAGCACACGGAGATTGGTGCTGAAAGAACTGACACCACGGCGTCCATTGGTTGCTACAGCTTCCGTTGGCACCTCATTCACATAAATAGGTCCGCCTATTTCGTCTTCTAGAATGTTGCATCGGTGAATAGTCTTCATCGGCATTGCACTAAGAGGAAAACGTAATCAGTATACGGGAATAACAGTATAAAAATGCACATTTCTCGATCTCTCCTTACGTAATGAGTCTTGCGGTCGCATGGCCACCATAAGCTTCGTACAGTCGCAATATAATATCATCTGAATCCTCAGCTCGTTTGATTGTGTCCAATACTACGTTAGGAGCACCCTCAATACGGAAATGTGAAATAGGCTCTGACAAAGCAGTTGCCTTCGCCACGGATACCACTCGACTTTGCAGAGGCACATTAAATTTGAATCCTTCAGCAACAACGTCTGATTGCAAAAAGTGACCTTCATGAGGGTAAACAGCATATTTGAAAACATGATGACCTACACATACGGCGAAATCACTTTAGTATCATAATTGAGCTAAGAGCGTATCTATTAAATCACTTACCAATGTCACAGTTGGCATCCGGTGCCTTGGGTGACCGTATTAACGATAAGCGTACAATATTATCATGTGCGGCATATCCATATTTGCAATCATTCAACAAGGCAACACCATAACCGTATTCTGAAAGATCCGCAAATTTGTGACCAGTGACTTCAAACTTGGCACTTTCCCATGACGTGTTAAAATGAGTTGGTCGTTGGATAGTACCGTACTGGGTCTCATAAGTAGCTTGATCCGTATTAATATTCCAAGCAAACTCCACTTTCTACAAGTGTCAGCGGCAAAGGAGTGTTTAGTTGAAACAGAATAAATCACATGTAGCCATTCGCACAAGCGACTTACCAAAAATTGTCTGTTTTCATTCCAATCCAACTCAGTCTCAAAATCGATGCGTTTAGATATAGCTGTTATAACCACAATTTGGCGTAATCGACTGGTTTCGGATATAGGCTTTTCAATCAACAGCGACACCCGCAGTGGTCCTTGCTCCAATATCTGAACAGATCCCTTTTCCACCTGGCGTCCCTTTTCTAAGTGGTAGATTTCGGTATCCCAAGCATCCCAGAAGAGGGGTATGTCTTCATACATTGTAAATACGTTTCCTCTTTCTCCCTCTCGAATGAGTTCACGTCCATAGCCAGCCTTGTCGCGCAAACCAATCAAATGACCTGACTTGTCGAAAGTTGCTTTAATAAACTCATTATCAATGACGATATTGTTGTTGCGATCGGTTTCGAACGTCACCGGAGTGTAGCTCGGTGTGTCCTGCAAAAGGAAACCTCGACTTCCAAATGCAGGTATATCTTGCACTGTAGCAATTTGGTCATTGATATCAGATCGTGGTGCTAACAGAGGTATAAATTACAGTCAACTTACCAAGTGCATAGCCAGTTCTACCAAACGCAGAATATTGTTTCATGTTGGGTAATCCCTCTGCTAACGGTATCTCAATAATTTCTGTACGTGGCCAACATAATGAATTGAAAACCACGAGTCCTGTTATACGTGATGTAAATACAACATGCAAATATATACATAATTTAAACATCCTTTTGACGCACCTCTCTTTCCTTCCGGTATGTTCGTATTAAGTTCAAGCACTGTATCCAGCAGTTCGTCACGCATAACGGTACCTAGAGTATCGACCTCGGTATGCATCTAAAGACGAATGATAAAGGAGTCGAGAAGGTGATACTACTTAGAAACTGAATCGGTAATAAAATTTTCGAATGCTAGATGTTATGACTTACACGCATCACATCGTCGTAAACCATCTCAATCGCGGAACCAGGAAGGACATCATGAAATTGAGCAAGACAAACCATTTTCCAGAATCGCTCGACTTCCGACTTGGGGTATCTATGAAATAAGTATTAGTCAACCAAAATTTGGTACATTATATACTATACGATATTATGGAAAGGGTCAATTACATGAAGGTTTCGGGATCTGCGATCATGGAAAGTGTAGCAAAAATCTCAAGTTCTCGAAGCAGGAATTCGCAGGATCGATTATATCGTTTTGTGATGGCATGTGAGGTGTAAGTTCCTCGATGCAATTCAAAATACTGCCAAAGAGAGCCGATTAGCGTGATTCATTATGTTCACACCTCTTGTTTGCTCATACTCACCAGTTCTCCTTTCCATGAGGAAAGCTCAGCTCCTGATTTTTCAATGCCTTCGTAAAACTCGGTAGCGCCTCCCATTTTGACTTTGGCAAGACCATCGACGTTCTCCATCCGCTTCAATCGCTCGATCATACCTGCCAATGGACCGCCACCACCATCTCCGTTACCATACACCAGTAAACTGGAATTGGTGTATTCCTTGTCTCGATGATTGCGCACACTAGAAATGATTGTTAATATTTCCGCATATGTCAACTCAATGCCACTATCATGAGATGTACTTGCGTTCGTATTAATTCCTCTGGAGTGCATTGAGCATTATATGTTTCGGATGGAGCCATGTGAGTGATGACGCGAGAACCATCCAGAGCCGTCCAATAAAAGGTAGTAAAGGGAAACTGTAAAACAGCCTGTCAGCAACAATGCCTGTATATGTTAATGATGACTACCGAATTATCTACCTTATTGATGTTGTTCCAAGATAATTTTTGAGTGAAAAAGTATTTCATATCTGCTTGCAAGATCAATTGTGGTATTTGTGGCGAATATCCAAATGTGTCAGGCAGCCAGAAAACAGTGCATCGTTTTCCGAATTGTTCTTCGAAGAAGCGTTGGCTGATAGGATATAATTCAGCATTGCATGTGATAAAAAAATAGTAAAAGTCCAATTTGCTTACCCGAGAAGGAACTGTCTACATAATGATTCACCACTTGGTATGTTGCAATCCATTTCTACCCATGTCTACATAAAATCAATTTCCATGGAACGAACGTAAGCCCACTATGTCAACGATTGACGCCCTTTAGGTTCAAGTTACTTACTCCTCCGATGGGATTGAACTGACCAACGGAAACCTTTTCTCGAATTCGTTCCCATAATTTTGGATAGTTGTCTTTCACCCATTCAAATTGTTGAGCTTGTGAACATATAAAGGTGTAGTCGGGATATCGGTCCATAAGGTCAATTTGTGTAGACCAACTACGACCAGCCTTTCGAATAGTCTCATCAAATGGCCATAACCATGCGGTATCTGAAATTGAATTTTAATGTTATCAGATCAAAACCCTGAGCGTTTCGGTATACAGAAGCTTCCCAAACTTGTTCTTACCAATGTGACAATGTCCCAAAGCCGTAATTTCATGCTGCGAATCTCCATTCTTAGCGCCCAAAAATTCTTTAGCTATTCGAATGCCTTCCTCTAACGTTCTGTCGTCACCTGCCCTAAATACGTTGACAATTCTGTTGGCAGTATGTAATGCCTGTGCCGCTCGTAGTGAATCTTGAGGGAGATCCCTGCTCATACCGAGTATGATTTGGAAATCGTACAATAACTCCCATGCCAGTTTGTTTGGCACAGCAAGGTCCTGAATAATTTGCATTGGTGACTCAGCTATCAGTCATACACTCAGACAAAAGATTGCCCGACTAGATCGGATTGGACCGAGCTTGTCCCAAAAGGAGAATTTCATACATACCAACTCATTCAGGTTGAAAAACCGATTGGGATCTGGAGGACCGATCAAACCATTGCCAGTTCCAAACATGCCATTGCAAGCCATTTCTATATAAAATTGAATAGGATCACCACCTCGAGCACTAGTTGTGAGGATATATTCATGACGAGCATCGCTTCCAGCTAAGAAAAAAAAGAAAACAAAAAGTTAATCCCGTTAAAAGATTTTTGCTACAAAAAGTGCCTTGCATGAAAGATCAATGCATCTTCATTACCTCCACCAGTTAAACCTTGTAAGGGCACACCATCCATACTCCATACTAGGGCTTCATTGTCCGCATTCCATATAAAATGAACTTCTTCGCCAGCGAACTCGTTGGGTATGCGAACTTGGACATGAAACCAATGTGTAGCCTATGTAAAATCAAGCATGCTTATAAATAAATGCCTTTCAACAAATAATTGTGCAGGCATGTTTGATAATGCTTTTACATACCCATGAAGGGCCAAACCATTCTCCCAGGCGAGTGGGCCGAAATTCTTGCTGAATGGCTTCTTCAAAAGATATTCTCTTGAGGTCAGGTACACTGAACACCAGCAGAGAAATGAATTCCTCTAAAGTGACATATAATGTCCTTGTGTTAGATATGGAAATCCATTGAGAGGGCGGGGTGGTCTAAAGCCAGGTATGCAGAGTGAGGTTGACTTACCAGAACTAGTGCGAGCTTTGTACAGTTGCGACAGTAGATTAATATCGTTACCATTGGCGCCACCACTTGTAAAGTTACTACATCGGTCAATGGTGATGCTCCGAATCAATCTGGGGGTTTCCAGCGGTTTTGCGCCCGAGCTGTTTCGTTGCATTGGACCCATGATTAGGTAGAAAACGGTGTGGATATGGCAAAAACACTTTGAGACAGGTTTTTTTTTCGCTGGGTTGGAGCGGGGTAGCCGCGGCGAGTGAATGGGAATACTTGGAGATTTTCTCTTTTCCCCGCTGTGCTCACAAATTATTAAAGACTAAATTGTTTTTATTGTAGAATTAAGTATTGAGGGTTTGTAGCACATCACATTTGGCGTTGAGGCTAAGCTGCAAGAAGCTTACTCCGGACAGCTATAAGAGGACGCCAATTTTGTTTTATGTTACACTCGGCACCTTTGATTGAGTGTAGACATGAACGGAGTGTTTATGGATCTGGAAACCGTCAACTTCAGATATTTGAACAGTAGTTGCTTAAGATACAACAAATGAATACAGGAGATTGCTGTTGGTTATGCTACAACAATGGAGTGTTTCCAAAAGCATATCTGGAGCTGTTCCGGGGGTTTATTAGGGAATCACCTGGTCAACCATTATCTGCTAATGTTCATGTGTCAAATAAGCGAATGCTACGTGCTTCACACACAAGTGATAATTTGAGACTCAAGATGAGCTGTCATTTTTATTTCATTTCATTCATTTACACTTTTCAAAGCATCTTTTTACACAGAGAATACTGACTAAATAATTGTTAGCAATGTCCATAATTTATGGAGTAGACGCCGGGCTCAGCTCGGGCGTATGAGGAAGCATATTGTTCAACTGGTTAGTAATAACAACTAAATGGGAGTGCTCGACATGGTATTTCAGGCCATTAAGATTTTTGTATCGTTTACGACAAGATCCAATCGTGCATTCAAAAGGGCGTTGTAGACGCCTTTCTGTATCACTTTCGTCATTGCCATGGTGGCCATGCAAATTGTGATACTTTAGCCCGTTGGGGTTTTTATAAGCCTTTTCACACCCTGGTACTGTACATTTAAAGGGCTTATTGGCATTGACTGTTGATAAAAAGTGAGTTAGTTAATGATGAATTTATGGCAGGGAAGCTTCATGTCCTGACTGAACTAAATGTGACGCCGAAAGATAAAGAAGTTGCATTGGATACTATACCATCTTGGGTAGCGATAGATGCCAGTGTGGAACTGGCAACATCCAATCCAGCCTTGGCGAGGAAATCTTCGCCAAGTGAAGTTGGGGTAGCGGTAGCAGAAAAAGATGTTGGCACATTTAAGGTGTCTATGGATAGAGGGGACATATCTGGTGGAACACTTCGTTGTCGCTTATGACCATGACCAGTATCAATATTAGAGATGGCACTGGGAGCAATTGGCTGTAACTGGTCACTTCTTTCCTCGTTAGCTCGTTTCAGACCCAACAAAGGCGTAGCTGGTCGAGCCACTTCAAGGTTCTCGCTGACAATAGTATCATCCATGTTGGGTAGGGCTTCATCGTTTTCTAACGATGTTCGTTCATCTTCTTCCAAGCGAACGTGGCATTCTTCATAATGTTCAAGTAGATCATGAAGATCACCTAATGTCTGCCCACAACAAGTAAAGTCACGACAGAAATGATGTTCCAAGTCTCTGATATCAGCAAGGGAAGGACGATGTGGAAGATGCGCCATATCTCGTAACCTCAATAAGGGATAACATAAAGCATAAATATTTTGCAAATCAACAGGACCCCTATCTTTATGTCAAATGATCTTACCAAGGATGGCATTCCTTGTCATTGTTGTTGAGGTGTATAGTCATTGCTTCAATTGTCGGCATGGTGGTTCATCAATAGGAGGTGGGAACAGGCGGAAAAACGGAAAATATGCAATTATGAAGTAGAGATTATATGTGCTTTTGCTTAAATACTTTTCGATGTTCGACAAAGAATGGCGATGTAACTTTATAATTTGTTGTTAGGGCAAATGATATAATAGAAGGGCAAAAACAAGCTTGAGGAGGTGTTCGATCAAGTTAAAACAGAAGAAGGTTTAAAAGTCGCTTGGTTTTATACGAAAAGCCCTGTCGGATTAGCGTACAGCACATGGCCACTTTTGACTGAGCCGCAAAGTTGGGCGTTCTTGAAGCTTTCCCATCTGTGGGTATTATAGCGTCCTAGCAATAAATCTTGCGCTTGTCAGCCGATGCCATGGTGTCACAGCATTAGTTCAAACCAGATCACAATGACGCCAATCTGTCAAACTGGCAAATCATTAAGATTTGCCAGTTGGTATATCGCACCATCAAAAATATTACTCCAACCCTGTGGAAATTTCTTTCGCATAATTGAAGTTTCATTTTGTTGGGCAAGATTGTTTCATGTTATTACCGGAAAAAGGTAAATTCTTCTACCCTAGTCAACAACCTAGCCGCCACATAAAAATGTATCGTTAATACAAGATAGCAGTTTTTATTCTTTAGTGGACAATTAGTTATAGGGAATATGACCTATTTCATGAAAATCCCGCTTTTTAGTCTAAAAAATTTGAAGTACTGGTTTTTCTCAGTCCTGAATTTCCTCAATAAATCACATCCATGTGGGCAAGTTAGATTAAATGGGCACCTGTGGTGCTGTTTCGTGTCTTGGTCGAATAAGGAAACAATGGCTGATCTTACATATATAAGCGCGAGAATATCGATTCTCGTTATAACCTCGCGAATAAACCGAAAGATACGAGTAGCTTATTCAAGGGCTGGTAATATTGAAACCAAGCAGTTTGTTGCAATATCATATGAAGTAACTGGAACTTGTATGAATCACATATATAAAGTCCATAGTGCACCTCCTCTTGTTTTTCGCTAGCAAACAATTCCGCAATTGACTGTCATTTATTGACGACTGCATTAAATATGATCATCCCCCACGCTGAAATTTGAGAGATCGAATAAATTTGTATGCAAACCCTTCTAAGACAAGCAAAATCTTGCCTGTTTCCAATTTGGGAACATATTTATCAATGGTGGATTGTCTATAATTAAGCTTTTCTGATTGAAGTCTTTTATTTGATAGCAATGCAACAGCTCAAGTTATTATAAGGCGGGCATGCTCGTGAGAAAGATCTTTTCAAGTCCGAACTTGAGTCATGTCGGGGCGTGCTTGTCGGCACTCCACAACCATTCTACTGCTTTAATAATTACTAGTGGTAATCGCAAAGTTGCTAGTTTATTAATCGATTGCTCATAGTAAGTAAGGAAATATGGGCCACTTATACACTCCATGTAATGTAATACCAAGCTAACAAGCAATGAGTTGTCAGGTTATGATTATACGGGTTTTAATAATTTGGCATATATTTTTTGATTGTTTCCCGCAAGCCACTGTTTCCAGAGCTTTCTCGCACAATTTTTTTGTTTTTTGTTGTCCCAAAATTTTTGAAGTGCGCTGCCACTTCCGGGGTCAGTCAGTTACCTCTTTCTTCATTCCAACCATTTAACAATGCATCGCTTGGCAACTAAGGCTGCTAAACCCGTTGCTCGCTTCAGCTCCAAGTCTTCTACCGGTGTTTTGAACCGTCTTTACTCTACTCACAAGGAGATCAAGTTTGGTGTCGATGGTCGCGCTGGTCTTTTGAAGGGTGTTGACATCCTTGCTAAGGCTGTTGCTGTTACTCTCGGTCCCAAGGGTCGCAATGTTTTGATTGAACAACCCTATGGCTCCCCCAAGATTACCAAGGATGGTGTGACTGTTGCCAAGAGCATTGTTCTTGAGGATAAGTTCGAGAACCTTGGTGCCAGGTAAGCATTTTCGTGATATGTAAGGAGGGTAGACTCCATGGCAATTGGATTTCTAATGTGGTCATATCACGCAGACTCGTTCAAGATGTTGCCAACAAGACCAACGAGGCTGCTGGTGACGGTACCACCACTGCCACTGTTCTTGCCCGTGCTATCTTCACTGAAGGTGTCAAGAATGTTGCTGCTGGCTGCAACCCCATGGACCTTCGTCGTGGTGCCCAACTCGCCGTTGAGGAGGTCGTCAAGTTTTTGAAGAAGCACTCCAGAGTCATCACTACCTCTGAGGAGATTGCTCAGGTAAATAACCATAGAGTGTTTTATGTATGCACATGTCAATATGTTACTAATCATGAAATGAACCAATCAATAGGTTGCTACCATCTCCGCTAACGGTGACATCCACGTCGGCTCTGTCATTGCTCAGGCTATGGAAAAGGTTGGCAAGGAAGGTGTTATCACTGTCAAGGCTGGTAAGACCCTCGAGGATGAACTCGAAATCACTGAGGGCATGCGCTTCGATCGTGGTTACATTTCCCCTTACTTCATTACCGACACCAAGACCCAAAAGGTCGAATTCGAGAAGCCATTGATTGTCCTCTCCGAGAAGAAGATCTCTCTTCTCCAAGATATCCTTCCCGCTCTTGAAGCCGCTGCCACTCAACGCCGTCCTCTTTTGATCGTTTCTGAGGATCTTGATGGTGAAGCTCTTGCTGCCTGTATTCTCAACAAGCTCCGTGGTCAACTCCAAGTTGCCGCTGTCAAGGCCCCTGGTTTCGGTGACAACCGCAAGTCCATCCTTGGCGATCTTGCCATCTTGACTGGTGGAACTGTCTTTTCTGATGAACTTGATGTTAAGCTCGAGAAGGCTAACCCTGAACTTTTCGGTACCACTGGCTCCGTCACCATCACAAAGGAAGACACCATCTTCTTGAACGGTGCTGGTTCCAAGGATCTTTTGACTCAACGTTGTGAACAAATTCGTGGAGCCATGAACGATGCTTCCACTTCTGACTATGAGAAGGAGAAGCTCCAAGAGCGTCTTGCTAAGCTTTCTGGTGGTGTTGCTGTCATCAAGGTTGGTGGCTCTTCCGAAGTTGAAGTCGGTGAAAAGAAGGATCGTTTCGATGACGCTCTTTGCGCCACCCGTGCCGCTGTTGAAGAAGGTATCGTCCCCGGTGGTGGTACCGCTCTTCTCAAGGCATCCAAGGCTCTTGATGCCCTCAAGGCTGCCAACTTTGACCAACAATTGGGTATCAACATCATTCGTCAAGCCATCCAACGTCCCTGCAGAACCATTGTTGACAACGCTGGTGGTGAAGGATCTGTTGTTGCCGGTAAGCTCTTGGAGGAACATGCTGAGAACTTCAACTATGGTTATGATGCTTCCAAGAACGAATACGTTGATATGATCAAGGAAGGTATCCTTGATCCTACCAAGGTCGTTCGTACTGCTCTTGTTGATGCCTCCGGTGTTGCTTCCCTTCTTACCACTACCGAGTGCATGATCGTCGATGCTCCTCAAGACAAGGCACCTCCTATGGGAGGTATGGGAGGCATGGGCGGTATGGGCGGTATGGGAGGCATGATGTAAAGAAACCACACTTTTAAAACATGAAACTTACCCATAATATCACACTCCATTCTGCAAAAAAAACCTTCCATCTAACTTCTTTTGTATCTTGTGTCTTTTTCTTCATCCCCTAAAACGCTTTTATTGCAAATTGCATTATATAGAAACAAAACCATAAATTCGTTATTTTCGCTTTTTCACATGTGAACCATAAGGCAAGATTGAAGCAATGGAAGAAATAAACTCTAAATATTTCGCTGATGAGTTCACTTTACGCCTCAGTGGAGTTGAATATGACCATAACTTTTAGTTAAACTACCAAAAAAGACCAGTGTTCCACGGATCAGACCAAACTTCTCGGGATGGGGTCATACCCTGGCGTCAATGGAAACTCAAATTGATTAAGCTCTGATGCGTACCTCCAAATCACGATATTAGTCTGACTTTAGCTCTACAGCCAATGAAAAAAATGATACCATGACGCTTTTCATCATAATCATGGAAAAAGAGTATGCTGGAAAGTAGATGGAACACAATCACCGACGTCCATAACAACTCCACTTTTTCTGATTAGATATTTCAGACCCCACCGATAAATCGCTTCAGGGAGTATATGTCCAGAGATATGGATCAGTTTTTTGCGGCTTCCTCGCCATAAGTTTATTGCAAATTAAATATAACAAAATAGGACGATGTTTCATGCCAAAAGTGTAACATTTTGTTTGTTATTGATAGTCAGAGTAAAAATGGAAGACAATAGAGTTTGCGATGCGTTGAAGGGGTTATTTTACCCGATAAACCAATCAAATGTAGAAGTGACAGGTACAAATTTGGTTTCCGGTGTGCAGGGACTTGTTAACCCAAGCATATATATTAAATCAAAATTAAGAGCGCGTCAAACTTTCAACTTGCTAGCATAATGGCCAACAAATCAAAGAGTACACTAAGAGGTCAAATTACTGAAGGCCATAATCACGATAAAACTTCACCCTTGTACATTTCTACAACTCACAACATGGTTGAAAGAGAATATAAATCCAATATCCGCGGCTGTCACCGAGTCAGTTTCAACGTTTTACTAGGTCCGCAGCTCAAAAAGGCGATCAAAGCGCTTACCGACAGGCAAATTGTCACCTCTCATCTTCATTTACATTCTACATCATTAATAACTACATGTACCCAGAAGCCTCTTTCCACGGCTACGTTGCTTCAACGCAAGACGTTTTGTTAATTTTTGAAGCGTGTCGTCGTGGTATCCTACCAAAAATCCACAGGAGGTTACAAGACAAGGAGCGTGGCATAATACAGAGTGGAGCAATATTCGTATTTGATGAACATGATTCAGGTAAACATATTCTCAAATAGACGTTGATAAAACCTCCCTATAGAAAATTAGAAGAGAGAAATAATGCATATGAAATCATTTGGTTCTCTTTTGGTAATCACACCACGCTAACATATAAGCCCTTTGATATCAATGTCTTAGGTATCAAGCGTTGGACAGACGGTTATAATTGGAGCCCTTCACGCATTCTTGGTAATTTTTTGATATATCGAGAGGTACATAAGAAATCAGATGGGCGCAAAGGTTCCAGCGCCAGTATAACAGACGTAAGGGATGATATTACGGACTATACACCAATCAAAAAGATATCCAAGCGTAAGAATGAAAAGCGACTCGTTGGCAGTTTATCAGAATCTTACAATTATAAGCAAGATGGGCTGATCAAGAAGTCAATGAGTATAAAGATCAATGGGGTTTCACAGCATCTTATATCTTACTATTATCCTGAGGAAGTTGAGAATGGAACATTACGCACTCCGTCTGCCGTCCCTGAATTGGCTGAGCTTGAGATCTCACCCGTATTCCTTCGGGAGGAAAACTTTCGAGTGCCTCCCATGGTGGAGCCGACTTCCGATCACGATTTGACCATGCCCTCCACGCCTACAATGATGCCACCTCCAATTCATGCCAGGCCATTTCATAATTTGTTAGAAGATAACGTACATCACCCCTCACCTCCAATGTCCCAATCACAATCTAATCACCATACATCTTATTCATTGGATCACGAATTTAATCATCGAACCACCTTACCTCCATTCAGAAGCATGTCTTTGGGCAACATCTATTCGGATCACCACCCAGTGTCTAGCCCCAGGTTTCCGATGGATCTTCCCACTTTTCCCCCAACCATGATTCGGAATCATAACGAAGATCAACATGCTATCAAGCACGAAGTCGATCAATATCCCTTACAGACCATGCCCTCAAATGCGTCTGTTCATCCGTATTTACCGGCATCCACTTCCTTCACATCTCCTACCATACCTACACCAATGAGCAATAGCCTCCATCTTCCTCGTATCGAGGACTACGAGCATCGGCCCGATGTATATTAAAAAATTTGATTTAACGTTACATAAAACAAGGATAAATAAAGAAAAATAAAACTAAAATCCCTCATATGCCATTTGATAGTATCTTTCCTCCGCAGCTATAAAGATGCGTGAAATTATAGCTTTCGGCATTCCAATGCAAGTGGGTACATTTGAAAATACAAAAATTTGATTGGGCGATGATTATATATTTTGCTGGGACTGCCCTTATTTTCCCATTTTGATCAACTCACACGGCCGCCAGTCCGCCAGCCCTTCGTCTCTAAGTCCCAAATTCCCTGTATTCGCACTGTTACTGCAACCTTTTTCCTTCTTCTCTATATCATAATACTATACAATATCACTAATGGCTGCGCTTGCTACTACGGCAGACCAGCAATCTACCTTGTATCAGCCGCAAGCTGAAGATATATTGTCAGACGATGAATTATTAGAACTGTTTCGAGTAGTGAAGCAGATATTTCGCAAGAAACCGACCACTGAACGAATATCCAAAGTACTTTTTTGTTTTTGCTATGCTTTGGGAGACGAAGTAAAATTTTACAAACCCCAAGCAGATCGGATTTCTTTCAAAGAAGAAGGCGCAACACAGTATAGCGTAGTCAAGGTTCCGGGAAGTCCTGATAGGTCTGTCAACATGTCACCCATCTTGCGAGAATTACCAACACAACCCAGCGAATCTGTTGATGATCAACGCCGATCTTATTCTGTACCTTATATAACACAAAAGAAAGAACCACTATCGAAATCGTCTTCCAAATCTCCCAATTCACCATCACTGCCGTCATTTTCAGCCCACTTTGGCCAAGACCGTCTGCCGTCACCCAAAGCTCCGTCAACTAAAGCGCCTTACATGGAGCATCCAACCAATGGTTTTAGACCGCCATATCCTTCTATTCAACCATCGGAAATGAAGTCTCCGCCCCGTCAATTCCATTCTTCGTCACCCTCCCTATCGCCACAGACATCACATACGCTTGCTTCAAACCCTGGCGCCGCCATCACCCGTCGAGGATTTTATTATCAGCCTGGCCGAATCAACAATGAAGATGTTTTAGTGCAACGTTATGCTGAACAGGGTTTGCTGATACATAGCCCACTGATTAAGAAGAAACGCCGAGCTGTCTACCCAGATGGTCCTCCGGAAAATGGCCCTGAACTCAACGACGTCCTGGCATTTCCTCCTCGTCCATTAGGAGAAGGTCCAACCAAGAAACCAAAGATCCCACATCGACATGGTGAATTTGAATCCAGACGTTAGTATTCAGTATTGACAAGCTATAAGAGATTTTCTTGTGACACAGTGTATTAACGTATACTTTTTTTTTTTGGCTTTATGTAGGAGACGACATCATTCAGCGGCTAAGATCAGTAACGGTCTCTGACTTGGAACAAAAGGCAAAGAAAATAAGTGGTCGCTTCACGCTGGCTATAGAAAGACCAAATCCACCATCGAGACACACTGCTGAAGAAGTGATTCGGCCAGCTCTGTATATCCTAGCGAAACACTCCAATATGAAACCTCATTTGGACAATGGCATGAATCAAAATGGAATATATTACAACTGGGATTACTATCGGTTGTTCCTTGCCTTCGATCAATTCCAACAAGCCTATGCTCAATTCTACCCTGTCGCTGGATCAGCATGCTCATGTTCCAAAGAAGAACATGACCGGCATGGCGGATGTATGAAGAGTAGTTTAGCCGACCGAGAGAAAGAGAAAAACGCAAACATGAAAGCCTATCGTCCCTGGATTGAACCTCTGTTGAAGGAAACTAACTGGGCGGCTTTTCGACGAAATATTGTTGTCGGTGAACGTATGATGCAACTTACCAAAGCCGTAGGTCTAGGCGTTTTGCTGATGACCAAAGAGCTCAGCGGCAGCAAGATCCATCTTACCTTCACTAATAACGAATGGCATGAATTCCTGACTGGCTTGATATCGGGCAAATGGGATTCAGTTGTCACCAACTTGAGTGGCGACGATGCAAACGGCTCAAAATTGGTTCAAGAGCTATGTAAAAAGTTTGATTCACCTAGATGGTTTGAGTCTCATGAACGACCAAGGAGCCAAGATGATGGCTCTGAAAACGATGTGGTGATGGCAGACTCGAGGTCGTCTTCAGATCATTCTTCTCCACGGTCGCAAGATCTCGATGCTGACCGACGGAGGAGCGTTATGTCCATCACAGAAATGAAAAACACCACAGCTGTCAGCTAGTTCTGACGCTTTCATTTTGATCCCATTTCACTTTCTTATATATCTTTTGATACTCCAATTCCATTTTGCTTCTCGCTAGTTACAACCCTTACTACATACTCATGCTGTTTGTGCATACATAACGCTATTTTACCATATACAGCCCCACCTTGTACCATTAAAAACCTGTGTCCTTTGACTTCGTCAATCCAGTATTCCATGTATGATCGTTTCATGACCGATTCATATTTGCTGTTGTGCTTTGTTATCTCCAAGTCGTTCGAAATCAGCTTTCGAGCCGAACAGGCGGTTTACCAGTGCTCTGGTACCGTCGCGTTGATTTCGTCCACAATTTACATATGTAGCTTCCCGTTAGCAACCTGAATTCGATATTGCTTGTTGTAGCATAGCAAGTGTCGTACAAGACTTTTCCACACTAGCACCAAAACAATCTGGTTATCGACGTTATTGCCTCATCGTGAGCCTAATAATAGTCGTCTGAACCTTCTGAGATTGCTAATTATTAAGGCAATGATAGGGGCCCAGCACGGGGGGTCTGTGTGTAGTTAAAGTGACAGCCAAAGATACAAGTTCGCACAGTCTATTAAAGGCATGATTTGGGGGGCTTTGGAAGACCTCCATGCTTTTTACACATTTTGATGTTTACCGAAATCGCTGTTTTACTAATCTGACCCCATGTCAAACAAGGGAATGGGGGAGAGCAATGGTGAGATGGTGGTGGTTACCAGTTTTCCCAACAGCCTGGAACGTGGCATGCGCCTCTTCCGGTTACAACAGCGGAAGTGCATGCTCAACCCTCACTCGATGGTTTTTATCGCCACTTTCAAAATATAAACAAATCTGTCGAGCTGGCATTGCATATTGAGGGTTTTTTCACTTGTGATCTAGTATTGGTTTGCATAGATCGAGATGCACAGAGGAAAAACCATAACGCGAGCCGAGGCAAACGCCATACTACTTTAATGAGCCAACGCTAATTACTTGTTTCTGCAACCGTATGTCCACCACAATGTATAATACACGTTGATAGCTACATGTTACAAACCTGTGCGGGTGCCTGCTTTAGGCTTAACATCTGCAAGCATTGACCAACAAGGCAATCCGGTAAACGTACTGCATTGGGGTTTCTTGTAAAAAATGTCCAATCACACAATAACCCTATGAACATCGGAGCCGAAATAGTGCTCCCCATGATTTCAATATGCTGCATGGTTTGAATTGTCCGATTTATGGGAACTTTACAAAAACCGGGTATCAATTTCAACTTAACAGCAACACAAAGCAAACAAGAACAGGCGTGAACCAGCTGCTTGCGAAACTCAGCTATCTCCGCGCTATGTCCATTCAAGTACACATTCACTGCCTCTTAAGCTACGATATTGATGGCAGCTACTATACTTCACGTATATGTATTGTATCTGCAGCTGGAAGTACGTACCGTATCAGGCTTTCATAATTGTTGCATAAATTAGGATGAGTGAGGTGAACCACAGTGATCAATTATTTCCAACAAAATGCTTTTCTGTAATATTTATAAAAGCGAAAGTGTTTGGGATAACCGATTTTGCTAGCTAGGGATGATATGGCAGCTCATTGAGTTGCGTGTATACCAATCTAAACACATTGTTCCGTTGACAGAGGGTGAAATATTTATTTTGCCGAGCCTGGCTCAAGCATATCATTAAATACATTTTTCCAACCGAGTGGACCACTTGGCCAGAACGCGTCATTGCAGTAATGAAAGTGACCATGGCAGCGTCGCAGTTGCATCGCTATCAAATCTTTTGCTTATATAAACAATTACATTCCTTTGCAATTAAACCGACTATCCATTCTGGCGGGTGAATATACTCAATACCATAGCCACAAAATGAGTCAAAGTTAGGAGGTCGGGAAGAGCTCAATTTTGCGATTGGATGGGTAAATTTTCTGGATTTCATAAATATGTACCAGGGATATAAAGCAATTGTTGTAAATCTCTATATCGTAAGTTCTTTTCATATTCATGACTCAAGAAACACCCACAACCTTTGGCTATCTACTTTACCCTGGCTTCGCCTTGTTGGACGTATGCGGACCATTGGAAATTTTCAACGCACTGTCTGCCCTCGTTTCCATTCAAATGTCTCTGATAGCTTTGGACTCTCTGGAACCAGTTTCCACTTGCGTTTCTCCAGATTCCATTCCTGGGTTCAAGGGTAGCTCAATGGAAAAGATGCTGCCGATGAACACCTTGGAGCAAAAGATTACTCCTACTCATACTCTGGATACCGTTCCTGAATTAGATGTATTGATTATTCCTGGTGGATTCGGTGGCCTTGCTGCGTCTCAGAATCCAAAAGTGTTGAATTTCATCAAGAGCACCAAGGCACGTCACATCCTCACCGTCTGCAACGGTTCTCCTGTCCTCGCAGCCACAGGTTTGTTGGATGGCCATAAGGCTACTACCAATAAGTGGCTATATGAGACACTTGTTGCATCTCGTCCTCAAGTAAACTGGGTAGCAAAGGCACGCTGGGTACATGATGGCCGCTTCTGGACATCTTCTGGTGTATCAGCTGGCATGGATCTTGCCTCCGCATATGTCAGAGAAATATACGGTGAAAAGATCGGGGAACTTGTCACGGATATCATCGAATATACTCCTGAGCTAAATCCCGACAACGACCCATTTTGTGGAGTTTACAAAAAGTACCCACCTGAAGCTTTGCAAGATTTGTAATAAGTCCAATCTCGGTTATAAGAAGCTGTGTCGTTAAGTGTTATAAATAAAGAGTTGCAATTGTGGATTAAATTAACTGTGTCAATGATAAATTGTTTCTGTGAGCAAAGTCGGCATTTTTCTTTCCGCAATGAAGTTGATGAGAACGATTTATTCATATAATGTGGATGCCTAAGAGTAAAAGTATTACACGCATCAGCACATCGCACCTTTTCACATATTGCCAATGGTTAATAACGATTATGAACGGCATGTCAATGTTTAAATTGGTAATTTCATTATTACAACTCGAAATAAGGAGATCGAGCTCGGTGGGATCAATTATCTACAAGGTGGTATTTTACATAATCACGAACTAATGAATATATACATGTTATGCAGTCTAATGTTACAGCTAGGATATATGTGTACAAATGTCATTGAGGTTCAGGTTGTCGTCTATTCGATCGTACGCGTTGCCTTACGATTTACCCAATTGTATATCACATATTGTGCGAAGATGGTTGAGTCAAATAATAATGTGCCAGCGCTTCCTAGTATGTATGGTATAGCCTCTGTCAAAGACTCTCTAGTGCTGTGGGGGTTGATAAATATACTGAGCGTATAAGTGAGATTACCAAACGCCGCGAATAGAAACAGGGCAATAGAAAGACCTTCGACAGATCGTCTCTTGTAGTTCTTCAAAATCTGCGGGATTCGACTGGACAAATATAAAGCTGTACAAAGCCAAGCAAAAACCCGGCCCACCCACAGAGTGCTTTCATCTGAGTTTGGGCTGGTCATAGTCGTCATAGTGGAGGAGTTGTTGATGGAAACAATGCTGCTTGATGGTGTATTCATAACCATGAAAAATAACGCAAATAACACCACTGATGACTTGTCCTTCTTCGATGTCTGCATTGTGTACCACTTGCTGGGAGACGCTGATTGGGAGTAAGGTATAAGACCAGATTGTTCAGAAGGTGGTGACAGTGGCGGTCGCGCGACGGCAATTTCAACGGGCTGAGATCCTGGATGAAATTTGATGTCGGTTTCGCGTGACGAGGGTAAGGGGATGCCTTTGCCGAGCCGAACATACCAAATCCATTGCAGACACAATACTGTATCAACCAAGATAAAATACATAGAAAGATATATCTGAAACGGAAGCTGATCCAACGCAATGCATCCTATAAAGTTGGCAACGTCGCCTATAAAGGAAATTTTTGACGCGTTAGATGACGAATTTGCCGCAATATCATGACTATTTACTGTGTCCTACCAGTCAACCAAACAGACAAAAACGAAAAACTGAGGGACTCTGCTGACCGCAGTTTGTAGTTTTCTATGACCTGACTGTTGGATAATGATGTTTAGTCTGCTGTGCTGTGCAATTATCAACTAATATTACGGAACAAAAGCACTTACGGCATTTGAGCATTGAGCCAGCAGAGAATGGACAAATAACCTAGTAATAAGCTAGCGGATTCTTGCCATCCGTACACACAATCACCGGTGATCATCTGCAGAAAGTAATGGCATGATATTAGTCAAGGTGCTAGTACGAAGGATGCTTTCTGCGCAAAATATCAGTTTGGATTGGAGATCATTACATATATCCAGTGTGCATATGGAACACCATCTACGTAAGGTTGACAGTGCATTGTTGTGATAAAGAGAGAAGAAGAAAGTTAGGAACTAGGAAAAACGACTCATTCATTATCTACGTAGCGTAAATTGATCATTTGGTTCGGCGGAGCTGAATATAAGGTACGTCCATCTTTCAAGACATGCCTTTTTGGGTCAGAAATTTGAGATAATATTCCAATCTTTTTAACTAACTGGCTTTCATTGGTCCTTTTCCATAGCACAACAAATCTTTTAAAACTGTATGACTTATAACAACAGTTTAGATGAATGTGTAAAAGGTCCGGTAATTTTACTAACTATATTTCTTTCGCCGTTGTCTTCTTTATCTGCTTTACTTAAATTGAAGTATAGCCACATCAGATGACGGCTCACAAGGGATCACGGGCTCTTTTCAGTCTGAGATTTGCATATCTTCATTAACCGGTGCTCTGACTTAGCGTCTTTGTTGATCTTTCTTATCAAATAGTTCAGACATCAGCTCTTAACTTGAATACTGGTAGTTGTTCATTTCCTCTTTCTACTTCTCAGTATCATGTTCGTTTGTTGCGAAAGATACGAGTTACAAGCCATGTTGATTTAGCTTTGTTGAGTATCATTATGCGATGTAATTACGGATGCTACAGCTTGACCTGACAATGACCATAATTATCCCAAAATTGGTAAAATATCAACTGCTCATTAAGAAATATATCATGTTGAATGTTGACAGCTCAGTCAGATATAATATAACTGTGCGAATTATACAGTAGTAGATTGTCCCATGTCTTATCGCCATATGATGTTGTACGGACAACAAATATCTGTAACCAAGTAGGAACAATGACCTCTGAGTAAACGCTAAGGGACTCGTTTTCTAGTGTCGACAAAGTGTCGACAACTAGGAGCCCAAACGTAGTGTCATTGGAATTTTTCTAGGTATTAAAAGGGTGTTCATCAGAATTTGCTTAATTGTTGTAGCACCTAGATCTTGGATGCTGTATGTTTCGTGTAGCCTACATACCTTGCTAGTCCTTTCCAACTTATGATCACCAATCACTGTGAGTACTTTGTTTACATAACCAACGGTCACTTGCCTGCACGCAAGATATAAATGTAACTTAAACATGTAGTGCGCCGCCAATATACAGCGTCATTAGGACAGAACAACGCCGAGTTGTTGAAAAAGAATGATTTACATTGCAACATAATCGTGGCATCCTCGTTCTTTTCCGTAGTAATCAACTTCATCAAGTATTACAGACATTGAGCAGCTAACCAGCTTAGTGGCTCTGAGCTAGGCAATGAAACTGATAAGCCCGACCTGGCTTTACGCTGAACTAATTTGAGCCGGCCAGCCGGACTCACTTTTACGATCCCGAAAAAACTACATTTTAGCAACATAATACCAAATACGATTCTGGAAGTTTTTTGGGGTTTGGAAGTAATCGTGAACATACGACTTGATAGGAAACATAATTAGATTATTTTTCATCAACTTCCTGATAACAGACACTGACTCGAAGCACAGTTCTGCTGCTAAAGGTGTTAGCGATCCACCACCTCAGACCGAAATTATTAGTTCCACGGATGATATTTTGGGGAAGCCACGTTTGGGCTGTCTGTAGCTTCCGGACTTTGCAGAAAAACTTTTTTTTTAGTGTCTTTAAAATAAGTTCAAGTTTGTACTATCGTTCCCGGACCCACGTTGGTTATGTGTGTGAATAATGGCATATTGCGCAAGAGAATTGATTGAAATTTCAATTTATACGAGCTGATACGTATATTGTATGTGAGTTACAGTATGTTTCAATTTTTTAGCTTGCAAATACTTAATATTCGTCAATAAAAAGTTTTTTTACTTTTTAATTTAAAATGATCATCGCCCTATCGGCTATCAATCTTTTGATAACGTCTGCTATTGAACTTCAAGAACACGACTCTCGAAACATCGCATATGGAAAAACGCAACAGAACAATTCATGTTGCATTTCTCAAGAGTTCCGAACTGTCAACATGGCTGGCTGGCTTGCCAAGCCGTGAGAAAAATGTGACTAGTGCAAGCAATGGTTATTTGATTAACTCAGCTGGATGCAGCAATAGCCTCAGCTTAAAACATTAAGCCAGACCCTCCCCCGACCCGCGAAACATATAAAAATAATGGTGGTTGCCCGACAACTACTATTACGGCGTTTCAGCTACTATACTCGTCCAACCATGGGTTACCTTAAGGAAAAGATTATCTACGATATGACAAGCGATACCGCTACTAAACCTACCGATCAAATGTTTGAGATAATGAAGCAAGCTACTCGCGGCGATGATGTCTATCATGTTAGTATTCCCTTATTCTCTCTTTGTAGTAATATACTTTGCACTAACAACAACTGTTTTCTATAGGAGGACGAAAGTGTCAAAGCCCTGGAACGTTATGTTAGCGATCTCACTGGTCATGAGGATGCACTCTTCTGCGCATCTGGTACAATGACTAATCAATTGTGTCTGCGTGCTCATCTTCTTCAACCTCCTCACTCTGTTCTTCTGGACGCACGTTCTCACGTTTTTATTCATGAATGTGGTGGTCTGGCTTACCACTCTCAGGCCAATGTTACCCCTGTCCATGCCCAAAATGGTATTTACATGACAGCTGCCGAAGTGGCAATTAATATTGCAGGAGAAGATGTTCATCAATCACCCACACGTGTTGTTTCCATTGAAAACACCTTGAATGGTCTGATCATGCCTAGAGACGAAATCGAAAAGATCAGTGTATTGGCTCGCAGCCGTGGTATCAAGATGCACGTTGATGGTGCCAGATTATGGAATGCTTCAGAGGAGTCTGGCGTGTCCCTCAGGGAATATGGAAAGCTCTTTGATTCCATGTCCCTTTGCTTGTCTAAGGGCATTGGTGCTCCCATTGGTTCTATTCTTGTTGGTTCCAAGCCTTTCGTGGCAAAGTGCCGTCATTTGCGCAAATTGATGGGTGGAGGTTGGCGTCAGGCTGGGTCCTTGGCGGCCGTTGCGCACTGGTGCATTGAAAATATTATGCCCACAATGAAACATACACATCAACAAGCAAAGAGATTGGCCATGTCGCTTGAAGCCTTGGGTTGCGTGTTGGTCTATCCTTGTATGACCAATCAAGTTTGGCTCAACACTGCTCCAACTGGCGTAACCACTGGTCAGTTGGCTGAAGAACTTGCCAAGTACGGCATCAAGATCCCTGGTGGCAACGGTGTTACGTGCCGTATGGTGCTCCATCACCAAATTAGCGACGAGGCAATTGACCAATTCATAACTGTTGCTCAAAACCTGTTTGAACAATATAAAGGCTCAAAGCCATTGGCTATCACTGGACCAGCGTCCATCTTGGCCTATCCCACTACAGTACAGTAGGGGCAGACTCCTCCCTTTTTCACTTTAGTGATATGTAGATATATACCTCATATTTTATCCATCAGTCGTTCTCTTTCTGGCAATCAGTCTGAGCGATAGAACATCTTTCCTTCAAGTTTCAATAAGACAACATAGATCATTGCGTGCCATTTCGTTACCCAAATAATGTAGTAAAAAAAGTGTTAAATTTTATGTACGAATTTGTGTGTATATATATAAGGAAATGAGCCATAGCTGGAACAGGCTATGACAAAAAGTGATATGGTGCAAGGAAGTAATTGAATATGAAAGCAATATCTAGACAGCCAAGCAAATAACACGAAAAGATGAGCCATTGAAAATCAAAAAAAGCTATGTATAATAAAGAAACATTCGTGTATGTCGAGAGCCTTTTCTCAGTATACTTCTATAATGATTTAATTGCAGCTTTCTCATTTTCTTTGTGCATATGTGGTGGCACTTTCTCGTCATCCTTCGTCTTGAGTCGTTGCTCTCCTGCCATGTGGGCACCTTTGAACAGTTCATCCAAAATTGGGTCTCTAGTTACCTTTGGTGCATTGACATTGACTTCCGATATCGCTAGTGATGCAATGGACTTGGATCGTAGCCTCTTTGTTGGTGTTTGTAAACGCATCTCACTACTCACATCATCTACATCATCCACTTTACTATCCGTCACTGATAATGTGGGCGAATTCAGAGATATAGATAAAGAAGATGAAAAGACACCATGTAGGTCTGAATCATATGCTGTCGTGTTGTCATCACTTTCACTCTCGCTGCGGAAATCATCACGACGAATTGGAATTGAAGATGTCGCCGAGTGCAATGAGTCGGGTGTCATGGATAGAAACCCGTCACTTTCTTGACAGCTTGCCGTTCGACTGGGTATGGCGATTCCATTGGATTGAGAATTGCTATTCTGTTGTTGTGCAGGTGCAGGCTCCTCAATATCATTTCCTAATGATGACGGGGATATCTTTTTGCGGCTCAAAAATGTGCCGGCAAAACTCATTAGAGAGCTGGAACGTAGAGGTGAAGAAGATATGGGAATATTAGGTTCAGAAGCAGCAGGGCTAGAATTGTCTTTATCTTTGCCAGTGAACCATTTACGATTGGTCGTGGTCGAGTTCGAACGATGCGATCTGATAGATGAAGAGCGACCTGCATTCAGTGGTGTATTGGCGGCAGCCAATTCATACTGAGTATGCATATCCGGGCCGGCCATAAACAGTTCAGGTAGTGATTGTGACGAGGACATTTGAGCCGGTTCTTCAACAAAAGATTGCGTTTCTATCGATTGGTGACTATCGGGTACAAGGGCTGGCATTGAAGCACTGGCCGAAGGCTGTTCTGCAGTTTTGAGCCGTTCACAGCCGGATGAAGGTGAACCTTGATCTCTAAATTCATCAGATTCAGGACCAAATATGCCTCCAGCACTATTCGTTGGGAAGAACGGCGTGTCATCCATATTCGGTAGCACCATATTTTCCATAACCATCTCTTTAAGTTTAGCTTCAATTGTGTTGATAATCAGAGAATATCCGATGCGTTTGTCCCACACCACAGGTTCAATAGACCAATCCATGTCCGGCGGTTCGTAAAAGCCATACCACAGCCGATTAGTTGGTGGCTCTTTAATTTTGAACAAAATCTTGCCTTTGATTTTGTTGAGTGTTAAATTCAAAATGATATTGAGATTGAGAGGGCGAAGCCGGTCAGAATATTTCCACTTCACCAATACCTCAATCTCGAGTTTGAAGCCACCGGTGTAATTGATATTACATTCTCCAGTCAACTCCCCAGAAGGGCCAATACCCAGAAGTCGGGGCTGTGTAAAATAGGGGATGGATTGACCGACATGAACCGCCCGCACCCTGATGTCACCAAGAAACGGTGGGGTCTTTTCATTCAATTTGTTCACCTTGGTCACTACTTTTTGATATAAGAATTGCTTCACCTCACTTGTCTTGTAAATGGCAAAAAATATGCGACCAAGTAGTGCATTCAGCCATTGGGTATGAAAGTGATGTTCGTCACTATGAATAGTAGCTATCAATTGGTTCATGGCTGCCTGATCAAATTGAGTGGACTCCTGGATCTTATCCAGATGCTCTGCAGGTTTAGTGGCTGGTAATTTGCTTGCTCGTCGAAGTGCAAAGTACCAATCTTCTTTATCAATACACCGCTCACAAGTGAGAAAATAAGAGCTGCTCTCTAGACTATCGTCATCCAAAAGAGGGACATTGTCCTTGTCGCTTGGAACCAAGCCAGATTTCTTTTCAAGCTTGATGCTAGCTGGTCGGGCAAAAACTTCGTACTCCTGAAGATCGCTCGGGTATATTCGCACATGATGGTTACTGACTATGATAACCCCTTTGCAGTCCAGCTGCTTTTCTGAATCATATAGGAACAAAGTTGAATAGCGTAATACTGCAAAGTAAAAGTCCGCAGCTGGTTTGCGCCTCGTATTCGTCTTGCTGGCAATGAACGCCATGACCATATCACTGATAGATGGTTCTGGCATACCAATATTGTCTTCACGAGTGACTCTAAGCCATCCTACTTTGTACAGCTGTTGCGCTAGTATATTTTGTTCATAGCTTGGCGCTGTTGTTGACTCCTTGGCATTCGTCTGAAGTCTATGAATATGAATTTTCCTTGTCCGAAAAGTACTGAGGAAAAGTTTCCAGACAGTGGAATCGCAGCACAGTTGGCTGAGGTGAGTGACTAATATGAAGATAAAAGCTAATACTGGAAACAAGGTCAACCCTCCAGCAATGTATGAGATCAACAGTGATGACCACATGCTTGTTGGAAAATGTTGTAGAATCCAGTATAGTTAAAGGGCTCTTTCACAATACCACGGCACTAAATTTGGCAAATGGTGATTTGCCAGTCCGGTGACAAGGCATATGCGCTCATTAACCAGTCATTTTCAAATATTCGGTACACCGTGACAGATCAAGCGGCGACAGTAGATTTTTTTAAACACTTTATAAGAAAAAATAATACACTCGCACTGACAGTGTACATTACATGTTGCAAAAGTTTAATGTATCATGAAATTGATGTATTCGCGTTATACGCAACACTGGTATGTACAAAGCTGCATAATTATGGGGAAAACACCAATCAAGTGCATACAATAGAAATGTAAAGGGGGGATTACAAAAAGATAATTGACCCTTTGTCAGAAGCATTTTTACAAATGGAAATGGAAGAGAAAGAAATATAATAACGATCATTTTAACTAAAGTAAAATATCTCATTGTTTTTTGACAGGATGTAAGAAATAGAGGCATTTTGAGTAAAGAGGAGACCGAGTTGCAGTATTTCTATTGAAAGATGACCGCTGCTTTGTGGGCGATCTTTAAATATCAATAATGCAAAATCATTTTGTAGTTGCCATCGCTCTGCATACGGTATTTGACGTGCATTGGTTGTTCCTCTGGTATATCGGACGAGACAAAAGCATCGTCGACTTGAATTTCTATGGGACGGTTGATTAAACAACGAACAACTACTGAGACCTGCTTGGGCTCTACATAGTCCACTTTGGCGCAGATCTTAGTTACCAAGTCCTGCTGGGTAAAAGCTTCCAAATAAATGGCTCGATATGGCTCACCCGGAGCGAAGCAAACAAAGAAGCTCAGTACTAGCCAAAGTGTGGAGGTTCAGTGTCTTAACATGTCACAGATGCCACTTGGTTTCAAAGAACCAACTTACCTGCTTTTCTTTTCCTTGGTTGCGGCACATATGATTTATCAATATCAAGTGCATTAGAATAATCAGGATCGATATATTCATCAAAACGACGCTTCAGTTCGGCAGAAGAAGGAGTTGCTGTTTGAAGACACCATGGATTAGGCGATTCTTCGGCGGGCAAACTTTCTATCGAACATTGTGACTCCATGAGAGGAATCTCAAATTCAGCCTCCTCTAACGATGAAGGTGTTATCTGTGGACTTGGTGGCGTTTCTTGAAACAATGTGTACGATAGCGAGGGCATGTATACAAGCCACAATGGATTACTGTCACCTCCTTTGTCTAATCGAAAATTAGCTCATTATTTCTTCCGGCAAATTATGGGAGAAGATGTGCTAACCAATACATACTGCGCAGTTTTTCCAGTTGTCTTTCAATATGCTTAGTGTCGTCCTTGTTTTTCCGCTCTGCCCCCTGATATGAAAACGGTCACTAAAAGTTGACAGCCATGCTTTGTTTTGATTTAAAATCAAGATTCTCACCTTATCGCGGAAAAGCTTAGTCTTACAAAAAGTTCTTTCTATTTGGTGTTCATTGTCGAGAGGAAACGTTTCGGCTGCTATCCGGAGCGGAATGCCTTTAACACCCTTGATACGTGAGAAATCGGTGGATAGACAATTAAACTTGAGTAACACCTTGGCCCCTTGTCTGCCATTCCAAGTGAAGCTGACGCGATCAAAAGCATCACACTGTGGTTCAATCAGCCCGCTACTACCGGCCAAATCTAAACAAAAAAAAATTGTCCATCAGTTAAAAAAACTCACAAATATTACAGTAAGCTGTACCCCTTATTCCCAATGTTACCTAGGTCTATGGCTCGTGCGGTTTGAGCATCAGTTTGTTGACATATCCAGTATTTCCAAAAATTGCTAGCGATCTGCCTATGTGAATGATCATGAAAAGCAATGCTGATGGTGGTCCTTAGTTCATGGTCCCTGCAAAGAGTATCATTGATAGATATTGCATAATGTTGACCCTTGTTGAGATAAGTCAATGTGAATTGATCTTGCTTTTGTGCGCTTGCTGTAGGTGCTGCAGAGAGTCAATGGAATCAGTTGGCCTGAGAAAAAATGACGGTATATGACACACGCAAATGTATACCTTCTAAGATAATTTCATAACGAATACTGCGTGGGTGTCACGGAGGTGTTCGGGGGAGAGCAAAATAGTAAGGAACAAGGTCAGTACAAATTTGTTTCTTGGGAAAGGAATACGCAAGGAGTTCCAAAAGGGGGAATTTCCGATCGGGTTATGGAGCATCGTATGGTTACACGTAGCACAATATGGCTCGTGTTCTGGGATACCCGAAACGACCACAGCGAAAAGAAAAAAAAATAAAGCAATATTGGGGGAGGGAAATGGAGTGGGGGCGTAAATATAATAACTAGATTTAGATTATTATTATTACCTTGATGATTCTGCAGCAGAGGAAGGGCTAGTGGAGGATGGAGATGGTGAAGGACTGAGATGAAAAATGGAGGAGGATCCCTGAAGATGGCCGGAAGGATGCCGATTTGCCACCGCGGGATGAACTAAAGGATAAGCATGATGTGACATCGTGGACGCATCAATCGCAAATGGCGAATTCATTGATATTGATTGGGTATGATGTGGTGGTGAATATGATGCGAAGGCTTCACAAGCCATGGTTGGTTCCATAAAATGCTCGGTCAAAGTTTCTGCTTTAAACATGGATCTAATTCGGAAAGTAAAAGGAAAATCAATAAGAGTAATGAAAAAAAGATTATAGTCGTGTCCATGCGACAGGTGGTATGTGCTCCTGTTCCGGCTCGAAAACGGTCAAGATATATTACCCATTGGAGTGTCGATGATGCCGGGGAGGCGAGCGGCGAAACCGTAATGATGCTGGGTCCATTTCTGCACTTGCTAACATTTTTGAAGGAAGAGTTGTATAATTTCTGAAGTCACGAATAGCGTCTTCAAAAAAAAATTTGGTTGCGAACAATGTCTGTGTTAAGATGTGAAAAGAAAAAAAATATTCAGTTTAGAGTTTGGGATGAACAAGTAGATATTTGGACATTTAAAAACAACGGAATGGGATCCGATGACTTACAAGTAGACGATCGTTTTTAAGGAGATAATTTCTCTTTTTTTGCGGAGGCTCTTATGAGCGTTTTCTTTGAATGATGAAGAAGAAAGGAAAATCAGAATTGAGAAAAAAAAGAGAAATATAAGAAAGAAAGAAATAGGAGTTGTACTTGAGGAGTCGGCCCAAGGAGGAAGGTTAAAAAAGGCTGGTTCTCAAAGTTAAATCTCTGTTACATTTTCATATATAAAGAATCGCATCAGATAGGAAAGTCCAAATGCATAACACAAATGTGAACAAAGAACCCAAAAAGTCAAGTAAGCGTGTTGGGTGGTGGTGTCCCATGAAAATGTCTTCCTCCCCTATCAAATCTCAACTTAAACCGCATGATGGGGAGCTTGGATCATTTCTCTTTTCGGGGATAACATTGCACAAATAATAATTATACAAGGCACCCAATCATCCCATCCACATATGGGTAACTAACATAGGAAAATACGTTTTGACGACAGTGGCTATGCTATATTTTATTCTATACGTTCTAGTTCCATCCTCCGCCATCAAATCCAACAAAGCCCTAAGCATCAAAATGGGAGAAATCGGAACAAGTTAGCAACAAAGCAAAAAAGTCATATGTATGGCGTTACCAGAAAAATGACGAAAATTCTCAATGCCAATCCAATTTCAATGCAACCAAACACTTACCGTTAGAAGAAATACTGGGAAGAAAGCCTTCTGCTCAATTTGTGAGCACCCTGTCAGTGGAAGGTTTATTTTAGTCTCATTCGCCATATGGGTACACAAAACCTATGGCATGGGGATTGTTTACTTACAGTTCCAGGCGGACGTTAGTCTACCATCAATACAGCTGCCTGCATCATAAAAGTTGTCCGCTCCAGAACCATCGAATGCACCACGGAAAAAGTTGACTAGATACATTGGTATTAGAGCGATATGATAATTATAAAAAACAAATAAGGTATCGTGGTGGATCTCTTCCATTTAGGAAAGTCCTCATCTTGACTGTTTGGCTTTACCCACACCAATGGAAACTGTTGTTGTACCTATGATCACTCTCCAATTTACTCTCCCCCATACTGTCTATTTTTTTTTTCTTTCCCTCTCTCCTATTTGTCCTTTGCTTTTTTGATTTCAGAAATGATACATGTACTTACGAAGTATCTCTTTTCTACATTGGTCCGCCCCTCCAAACGTAGTTTGGATATACTGATTAATTCCGTCGTTTTTGCACAAGTCATCTAACTTCACCAATGTAAGGATAATAGGATTGAGAATCTTGGCAACTTGATTGTACTTTTTTGGCAGAGTTGGACAAGAAAAATTACGTGTGTGCGTGTGTAAGCAATACTTTTAGTGACCAGCATCTAGAACAACCTTCAATAGATTCGTATACTCCGAGTGGAGAAAGCATGTAGCCCCATGCCACTTTACCTACCTTGTCAATAAACATAAGTGCATTCGGCACGTTCTTGTCCCCAAGATGGATAACACTGCTACCTATCCATGCCTTTGCCTTTTTTTGTGCCTTGTACAGCGTGCGATGCATCTCACGACCAATAGCGGGGCAAGGCTGCATGCGTTGAACACCTTGGCCAGTATCCATTAACTTGTAAACATTATGGCTGTTCAGGAGATCCTGGTCAGCCAAACTCCAAAGCATAAACATCTCATGCAAAATTTCTCTCCAGAGCATGAGAGTTTGATTCACATATGTATATTGTGTAGAGTGATCGTGACTAAGACGATGCCCCGAGCGCCCGGCAGAAATGGACAGGGAATATCCGGGTTCAAACTCATCCGCTTGGAAATATCTTTGCAAGTATTCCAACATCTTTTCACAAGGATGCCTAGGTAATGGAATGAAGGTGAGAAATATGTACATAAAACCCCACCAATATTTTGTCATGTATTGTTTTCATTTCAGTTGATGACAAAAATGGCTGTTTCGATTTTGGTGATCTCTTACCTATTAGCTCGAAGATAGGCATTATTGTCACCAATACTATACAGACAATGCCGGATTTCGTCTGCAGACAAATTCGAGTGCCTATATTTCTTACTCAGTTGCTCTATTGATCTTTCTTTTCGCTTTATCTCTGACTGGATTTGCATCCTTGTTTTGCCTGTGGGAACTATTTCCATCGTGGCCAACAAGATAATCTCGTTCTTTAAAACATCCAATCCATTACGTTCTTTCAGAAAACTGTAAACTGTCTTGATGGGTATGACACAGCTAAACCCAAGCATCTCTTCGACTTCTGGGATCGCTGAATCCTGCAAGAATAAATCCAACCCCCCAAAAGTGTTAGTTTGGCGCTCACATTGAAATAGCCACATCACGAGGCTGATTATTTGTGTCAAAATGATACATCACTCACCATTAGCATGTACATTAATTTACCGTAGGCTGATCGCATCTTTTCGGGATTCATGATCTTATGTCTATAACCGTTTTTGTTAGCTTGTTTGCAAACAACATCCTTGGCATCGCTTGATCATATATACCTTCGTCCTATTTCAAAGATCTTTTGGAAGAACTCTTCATTTTGTTCAAATGTTCTATCTGTAAACAATTCCTGACCGCGTTTGTAGTCGCAAGCCGTAACGAGCCCCGATAATATGGCACATATATCTTTGATTTGAGCAACAATTCGTTTGGCCTTGCTCTTGTGAGTAAGCCCATCCACGCGATCTGTATGAATAAGGACGATAAATGACTACTTCGGCTTTTCTGTGAAATATGCTTTGTAACATATTGCACCGAAAAGGTTTAAAAAAAAAAAAGAAAGAAAGCATACCAGTATATTCGGAGACGTTGAGAACAGCTTCAAGTCTTTCGAGAATGGCGGGTTAGCTAAACCAACAATATTAATCTGATAAAATCAACATCATCACTCCATTCTTACAGTCTCAAATATTTCCTCTCGTCCAAGGAAAGTCGCAATGGTATATATTTTGCTCTTAAATCCGCAATTTAGAAAGATGTTTACTGCCGCTTTAACTTTCACAATCTTTTTAAACACTTACTTGTGGACCATGATTTCCTCAAATGTCGGGCCAGTAGCCGCCTTTTGCTCTGGCGGTAACATTTTTCCTATGACAGAATCCTCGCCATCCTTTTTTGCTAAAGTTTACTATGGTGTATGGCGACAATTTCTGTTTTGTTGATAGATCGACGCTTACCTCAGCCGCGGATTCACCACTTACAGAACGACGTTTTCCATTCTCCTCCCCACCATTTGTCTCACTAATTTGGCTAGCTGTATGGGTTGCTCTTTTGCCCGTTCGATGAATCATACCTTATATGAGTTCAGTTTAAGCAAAGTTGCATAACGCAAGTTGTTTCTAGAACTTTTAGATTCCTACCATGGCACACTTCACAAAAGTCTTCGTTACATTGTTGACAATGCACAGATGCCTTGAGATGGTGATTGGTCAGGCTTACGTATGCATAAGTCGCTGGTGATTGAGCGTCAATTACCTCCTGATCCTTGCATTCAACACAGAACCCTGGAAGAGCTTCTTCTATGATTTCAGTATCGTCATCGATCCGTCGATCCCCCATTGCTTCAACAGCCAAAAGCTTTTCGGACAATATGTCCTCCAGCTCTGGTCGGTGCTGAGCTGGCATAGTCTAAAGTCTCTTTGCTAACTACTGAAAGTGCGTAAACGACTGAAAGCCTCTCTTGCCTGTCAGTGCAGAAGTATGCTTGTGTCTAGAAAGCCGTCACAAACTCAACCTTCACTGCTTCATCAATGCAATATAAAAATGAACAATATTTTGCGCATTACTGAAGACTGTACAAGATAACGATGTTCAATAGAGGAAATCTAGACTAGTATGACTGCAGACATCTCTGTCATTGTAACCTCTTCGAGTCCGATATAAGTGAGGCTGTAAGCTTTTTTTAGATAAAGGTTCTTTTGCTGCTTAACTCCAAGACTGTTTAACAGTATGCCCTTATACTATCATTTATTGCCAATTCAATTTAAGTAAATGCTACAGGTGTAGTATGGCATGCTTGATCCGTGGTTGCCGAAGTAATAATTGATAACTCTTTGTATTTATGCGCTGGTCTTTAAATTGGTCGCGTTTTTCAATGAAAGGCACAGTATACAAAGCGATATGATTTCTATTCGTGTAGCCATATATATGACAGAGATGAGGGGCACTTTCTGTATCGTTTTTTAAGTATTCTCATATATGTTTGCTACCGGGCTTGGTTGATATAGCGTTCATCGGCATTATGTTCATCCGGTTTGTTAGGCTAGGGTTTGTGGCTGTAAAGGTTGGCTGCTCGCTTTCCCATCTTCAACGAACTGGTTCGCACATTTGACTCTGCCGATCTCATATATTGAAACGACTAACATCAGATTCTGGGGAAATCTGAAAGTAAAGACGGCTACTCGTATTTTTTTGCAACATGGAGTTGCCGGACTCTGCCCAAAACTCTGCCACTACTAATGCAGACGAAACCAATACTGAGGTCGAGTGGGGCGATCAACAAGACTTTGATAACGACTTTGGCAATTTCAATCAATTCGGTGAAGAAGATGATGATTTTGGTGATTTCGCTGCTGGCACAGCCGAGGCTTTGCATTTTGAAGGCGGATTTGAAGGACCAAGTGCATATGTAGATGTACTACCAGATACCCAGTCAGTCAGCCACGATCTGGTTGGCCAAGCTCCGCAAACGTCACGAAGTCTTGATAAGCATATTGATGCAGATTTCTTGAAAGAGGAATCTGATGCGTATTTGAAATTATATGCTCAGGAATCGAACAATTCTGCAAAGACAAGCTTACATCGAAGTGAAACAATTCAATTCGATGATGTTAAGCATGACCACATTGAGCCGCATCGCTCAGAGGATGATGATGTTTCGGTAAATCTTGATAGGGACAATCATAATGCTGCAGATGACAATTCGGAAAGTGAGCGAGACATTGCACACAAATCTCAGACTGACTGTCGAGGCAGTCTGAACTTGGAGACAGCTGCGGATGATATTATGATGATCAAGATCGATACAACAACAGACGATGTCTCAACTGACTGTGCTGGAGAATCAAGGCCAGCCAACAATACAGTCATTCAGAGTATCAGTCGTGTATCTGTATTAGAAAATGATTTCGCAATTCCCAGTGATGAACATCACAATGACGAACATTCTCAATTCAGAGTCCATGATGTGCACGATGAGCAACACATCAACCCGGAAGTTGATGCAGTGATTCCCAATGGCGTTAAGATGAAAGATGTGATATCTCCAGAGCTCAATAAGAACGAAAACTCTGAGACAGAGGCAGAGGTAACTGTGGATCTATCTACCAATTCTATTGGCAAGAAAGATGTCGACGATTTTGCAGAATTTAGCGACACAAATGGTACAGCAGGCATTTCGGATATCAACGATACCGAGGATACAGTTGGATTCGAGCATTCCGATGATACTATAAACACAGACGATTTTGAATTTACAAATGATGATGACGATGATGATGGGTTTGGTGATTTTGGGGACGCTGAAGCTACAGATGAGTTCGGCGATTTTGGTGATGTAGAGGAGGATCAAAGCCTGGAGAATGGTTGGGAAGGTTCGCCTCCTATATCGATGACAGCTCATGGGGAAAATGAAATGAAGAAGCCCTCCATACCATTAGATTTGCAAAGCCTCATTGTAAGGACACAACCTTTATAGAACGTTCTCTATACCTGACTATACCTTACCAATCATTATTACAGCTATCTGCGAATTTCAAGAAATCTGAAGTTGCAATCTCAGTATGGGATAATGTTCTTGGCTATTTGGTGCCTTTATCTAAAGAGCATGAAAAGACAACGACGACAAATGAAACGGAGACAGTGGAAGAATTGGTAAAGAGAGCACATGAGTGAGTAAAAGAACAGATGCAGTATACCATCAGATGCCAGGACTATTCTGATATATGTGCATTTAAAGATCCCTCTATCCAATTATAACCTGGCACGCTCTCACAGTTAATACGGATGACGATAACGGCATACCAAAGGTTCAATGGCGGAATTCTAGGATTGAAAAAATGTACTTAGATGCACTTAATGCGTCGAGGGAACCGGTAAGATACTTGTTTTTAAAAGTCGAGAATTTCTGGCATTGTCAACTGGAAATTAAACACATACTGCAATTTAGAAAATTGCATCTCCAATACCACCCAGCAGAAGCTCTCCCACAGTGAAGCCCGGTAGCTTTTCAGCGACAAACTCTCCCAAATCTAATGTGGATACGCCAAAAACCAATGTAGATACCCCAGTGATCAAGGTAAAATGATAATAACATATTCTTATGTTGAGACAGCGTAACTGACACACAATTCGTAGCAGCCACTTGCACAGAAGGGCCCTGAAGTTGAGACTACTGTCAAAATTGATGAGCCTGTTGAAATCCTAGGTGTCTCTGTGGCTCAGTCTAATACGGTGCAAGTAGAGTCTAGGAAACCCGAAGAGAAAGTCGCTAAAGTACCCAAAATTACCACGAGCCGCTTACCTGCATCGGATTCAGCACCTGCTTCTGCAGCGAGTGGCAAAGAATTGTTTCATTTGTCGTCTGTTATGTCACCTCCCCTTGCAAATGACGAAAGTCCTCCTCGACCTGTTCCCATTCGACATGCGTCCAGTCCAGCGATACATGCTGAACCCGTGCAACCAACTGTGAATGAAAATACAGCCGTGAGTGCGGTTCGCAAGTCAGACCCCAGAAAGCGACACACAATGGAAGTCGTACCGCAACAAGCTCGCTCGTCATCCCCACTCTCGCAATCCTTTAAGAACGTGTCTTACTCTCGACCACTAACACCCACAAAATTTTCGCTACAATCTCAGACTATGAACGAAATTTCTCCTGTTCAATCTCCAAAAATGCCATGGCAATCTTCGCCAAACGCTTCGAGAGACTCCCTTGGTAGTCCGTCTTTATCGGAACGTATTCAGTCACCTGAATCAGAACGCCTTTCAATGGATTTGGGGCCCATGTCTGAAACATCAAGCCAGCCAGATATTTCTTCACTCTCGGCGACATCCCCTCCTGCTGTGAAGCCGGAAGTACAGGATTCATGGTTATCTTCCAACGATATTTCATTTCTGGATACTCTCGGAGGACATTCGGGCAATAAACCAAAAAGCAAACCGAGTTCCCAAAAATTGGGACTGGGTATCTTTGATCTTGATATATTTGAAGCAGCAAATTCTCCAGCACCAAACTCAAAGCCAAGTTCAACAACATCAGCATGGGATACTATGCAAGATACTAGGCAAAAGCGAGGTCCTGGCTCACAACATGATATTTTTTATGCAAGGCAACCCAGTAACGTAATAACCGCTACACTGACAAAATCACCGCCAGCAAGGTCTCCACCTGTAAGGTCTTCACCAGCTAAATCGACGTGGGCAAATCCTGTACGTAACCATACAATATCTGGTATTACTACTGCAAGTCAAAAGTCACCTCCTGTACATAGTCAATCGCCACCATCAAATAGTGCCTTTAATGGGTTTGGAGATTTTGGAGATTTTTCGAGTTCAATGGTGCAAACACAGCCAGTATCTTCGCCGCCATCGGATTCTCGATGGGATGTATTTAGATCTGCCTCATTGTCAGGTAGTTTATCAGAATGGTCCACTGAGCTGACAACTCCAAAATCACCGCCAAAACACCGAGAGAGCAATGCATCAAACTCGCTCAATGTGGTTAAAACTGAAAGTATTATAAGAAGCGACGACGATGAATTCGGCGACTTCTCTACTGCAGAAGGTGATGGGTTTGGAGACTTTGGGTCTGCCACAACTACATGGGATCCAAATCAAGCATACCAATTCCCATCAGATCCTTCCAAAGGATGGATATAACTTGATTTAAATGATTTGTAATATAGTCTGGTTTTCTTGGTTACATTATGATAAAAAAACACTTTTGTCACACTCATTTTGTAATACTCAATTTCTTGAAAGAGAGAAAAGCGATTGTATTATATAGCCGTACATGCATTCGCATGTTAGTGCCGTAAGCGATGGTGAAGTGTCAAAAAAGTGTAGTGATAGTAATGAGTTGATTAGTAACTAACTTGGTTCACATAGTGTCAAAACTGGGTTTGGAAGACTAAAGCTTTTTCCAACGACCAAATTAAAGCTAGTATGAAATAATGGCATTTTACAAGGCGAAGAGGGAAACAATACACGTGGCAACGGTAATGTAAAGAACAGGCAGAATGTGATGTGAGGCTTCGGAAGTGCTGGATTGGGAAGACTTGGCTCCACTTGAACTTGCTGAAGAATTGCTTGAAGTTTGATTGACCATCTGTTTGTTGTTAGACTGGAACAAGGTAACAGCATAATTACAGTTGGCTGTGTTACAAGTGTGATAACAATCATCAGATGGCCAGTTGGGTTTGGCACTAGCATTAGGATGGCTCCATCCGAGATCCAAACTACAGTCTGAGAAAGCCTTGAAATTATCTTGTCCATACCAGTCAATCAGACCGGCAAGAAGACCAATAATACCGGCGGACGAATCCTGAGTAGCTTCACTATACTGATATAACTGGTGGTCATCCTGATAATGATCCTGTGTGTCTGGTCCAGATACAATAGCTCCATACGCTATTCTACGATTATCGGTCAATCCCGACAAAAAGTCATTTTCGATTGTCTCCAAAGTCTGATTGTACAATGGACTATCGTCGTATGGGTTGTATGAACTGATGTGATTGAGACGCAAAGGATAGGTATTATTCATTCCTACCATGAACGAATAGCCCTTTTCACCAAAGACATAGTTGACTTGTTGAGTACAGAAATTGAACATCTCAATGGAATAAGGATCTTGGTAACCAATAATCTTGGCCATGGTGACCATGTCCATGCATGCATTCATGTCCAACGCAATAGTGCCCCAATACCTTGGTAAGTTCAGTTCAAAAATAGAAATCGGTTTGAGCAAATTGCCTAATTCAGCATAAATACTAATTTTAAAATATTGAAATCACTTACTCCGGGAAAGCCAAACCCAACGGGGTTTGATTGAAACTTTGAGTTGGACCAGGCAGATATTGACCAGCAAAAGCTTTGAAGTTGGTCAAATACGTGGCATCTTTGGTGAGGTTGTACAGCAGAACGTGCAAATGTCCACCCTGTGAATCCCACGATTCCTCACTCCAGGCATTTTGACCATCATTGCTATTGTAATAGGTAATGGAATCGTTCAGATACGTAGATTGATTGGTGTTCATATACAACAATGCAGCTGCTAAGGAGATATCATCTATGAAACAAAGCAAACCGATTAGGATTGGGTTGAGGGTAACAGAAATTTTTACATTTCGCGATCCATTACCTGCAACAGATGATGAGGGATACCAGCCTGCAGCAGCGTACCAAGAGCTATTTGCTGTTGTTCAAAACACATCGATGGTTTTAGTATTACACAAGTCTAGACTGAAGTGGCATGAAGACATGCGTGACTTACCATTTCCAGAATTGTTGGCTATGTTATACGAAGCAGGATATTGCTTTGCATAAGAATACATTGATTCAGCGTGTGACAGACAAAGATCAGCATATGTGGAGTTGTACTCTCTAAAGATGATGGAGCCCGCAGCCAAAGCAGCGGCTGACTCTGCCACGATATCGCCACATGGAGTAGCTGGGGTGCAGTACAATACAGGATGCCAATATTGTTCGGGCATGCGTTGCTCAAATGTTTCCTAATGAATGAGCTGGTTAGTGCAAATACTTTTCGAATTGTTTCACGCGCTCTGGGTTTGCAGTGAAAACACTTACTGGGGCCAAGCTATAAAATCACAATATTTGCAATGCTAACTTAGTAACAGCAAAAAACAATTCATTAAATTGCATGAATTTTTCACTCACTAGTAAGCAAAATCAATATCGTCGTTATCTCCAATTCCTGATATTCCAAGTTGGCCGACAAAGGTTGTGTCATTAATGTGTGCGTTGATGAGATAGTCAGTTCCCCATTTGACAGTAGTCAGTGCTTGATTCTACCATCGCCATAAATATTAGCCTAATATTGACCAGTTGTGTCGATAATAAAAATAGAATTATATATACGCACCAGTTCGTTTCCCTGTGAAAGAATATCCTTGTACCATATAACGTTATAAGCTAATTGGGTTACGGTCCAAGCCAGAGCTAATGTGGTGAAATGAGATTTGGGTGTGAAATTAACGGAGATACGTGGTTAGGTTTAGGTTCGTTTCAAGATTTTTTTTCAAACTGTCTGATTTGACACTGCAGCCTTATTGGCATGAGCTTGGCAGATTACTTACGAAGACCCCATTTCATAGTATTCGCTGCTTCATACCAAGCTCCAGAAAGATCAGCACCGTTGTCGGCTTTGCATACTTTGCACGAATCGCTGCGCCAGGCTAAACGTTGAGTTGGAATTGGTCCGCTACGCTGAGCTTCGTACCTATCAATTTGTGTGACATTCAGAGAAAATAGCTGTGTTACCAAACGGGAAAGTACATCATCCCAATCTTCCCCAAATTTTTCTCCAGTCTCTTACCAGAGATATGCCTTGTGAATACCTTCATAGTAATTGGCAAATGGAGGATGGGGTGCTTGGTAATACGGCGAAGTTCTAGGTGCTGGAGCGCCTGTCTGCGAAATGATCGGGTCGCCAGCAACAGGTTTGTCGAGAGGTGGTGCTTCGCTACCAGTTAAACTGCTACCACTCTTACGTTTCATCAGCTTTCCGGTCGAGGCCACTCTTCGTTCGGGGAGAGCATCAACAAAATTGGTCGCAACCAAGCCTGCCACTGCTAATTTCAGGGCAAAAAAGTTGACCATCTTTATCAAAGGGATGAAATGGAAAAGATAATCGAGAAAGTTAAATGAAAAGACGGTAAAACGGACAGAGACCCGATTTTCAACAAATGAAAAATAGGGATTGCTTGCTTTTATATACGTTACCCATGTTCTGGCGCTCAATCCACTCTCAACTTGTTTTTCTTATTAGGGAACACAAAAATTGTTAGGTGATTTGGAGTCAACATCTATATGAGGAACAGCGCTAAAACTAATTATAAGTATGAAATATCATGCTCAACGAGCTCTAGTTGGCAAACAATACCACATATTGTGGGAGAAACCAAAGAGATTATTGACGGCCCTTTGAATTTTTGGGTTGTCAACCAAAATGTCCGTCTCACTGACGCACATTCTGCGATGTTGAGTGGCGTTTAGCCCTGCTGATCGCCCGTTGCCAATTGTGTGGTAGAGATTTTTGATGATTTTTTTATAGCAATAAAGTTCTCTTTTTTTAACCCAACTGAAACAGCATATATATGCTACTTCCCACTGTTTGTTTTTCATATTTTGACAACACTGACACTGTCAAAAGCAGTTAGTGAAGTAGGAAACATAAGACATGTATATGTGTAGAGTCTATAACTTTCTTAATCATCGATGGAAATTGGCAGAAATTATTATCCAAAAATGTTGTTGCTGCACGTTTTTTACAAATCCTCGTAAGCATAACAGCAATTGACAAAATATTGCGCGTCCCATTTCTATTCCTCGGAGATAGTTGAGCGCGCAGAGTGTTTTGAAAGCCGTTTGCCGGCCCCCCATCCTTTTGCGCTTGCTTCTTGACATTCCTTTTAACCGGGATTCTTCTACCGCACTTCACAAATACGAATGTTACATGATAATGTCTTGCATGCAAATAGCTTAACATTTTTTTCACTTGAGATTTATGTGTGCTTGAGGTTCGGTCAAAAAAATTCATTTGCGGCAAAATTTTATGAGAGGCTTTGACATTCCTTGGCAACAGCCTTTTCCAAATGCCTCTTTAGGTTGAACGAGCATCAAGTGATCAGTATTTTGATGCATGAACAGCTGGATTCAGCAACTATACCATTTTGCTATTGTTTTCCCCTCTGTGGCCAGGCACATTTTCCCCGATGGCATACTAATCAGGAAATAGCCATGTTTCATCATGGGCTGCTCGAACGTTACACGCCGCTTGCCAATCGCTGGTTGTGGATACGGCTCACATCCGCTGCAGAGTTTGCCACACATAAGATTTTTCACCAGCCGGGAAAAAGAGGTACAAAGGTACTAACCTACTTTTTTTAAGGTTTTCTGTTTCCATTGACTTTGGTGTACACAGATTGTACTCAATATCTAGATATTCGATACGAAAGATAAGTCTGTTTAAAAAGTGCAGCGCAGCAACGCAAAAAAAAAAAGAGCAAAAATGGAACGCAGCATGGAGATCTTTAAATATGCGCAGCCACTCAAGTCAGCAAAAAATATCGAAAGTGCAGAAGAGTTTCAAAAAAAAAAAGGAGATGAGAGCCTTTCCGTTTGTTGCGTTATTTTCATTTCTTCATATTGGGTAAAAAATAAAATCGTATGCAGTGGCGTAGAAAGGGTACTGGGCTGTACATGCTGATGGATTTGACAAGCGTGCTTTTCACAAAATGACTTTCTGGGGTATAGATGCGTTCCCAATGAATACTGATATTTCGATGAAAGAATCGGTACTGACAGATTGTTAACCAGGTTGACAATCTGGCATGGAACGGGTGTGGGTCGATATTTCAACCACTTAACGGATCGTTGGTGAGTTGACAGTTGAGTGCATGTTCAGCCACGAAAATCACGAAACATTGAGAAAATAAACATCTTGAACATCATTCCCTAGAGCGATCCTCTAGACGATCCCCAATACATGAGTCAATTTGGTATCAATTTAGCGGGCTTATACACGTCCCCGATCGACCCCTTGTCAAAAGTGTCGCATTGAGTTAATATTGAGCAAAGCATGTGTTAGCCCATCAACTCATTACGTACATCAGGCTGAGCGGCGGGCACTCTTGGCATTTCATATTCTCGACCCTTTTTTTTGCGTTACTCTGCATTTTTTCAGTCATCTTCTGCTATCTACTAAAGGCAGCTCAATGGAGGGAACAACTAAAGATCTTTATAATCAAGTGTCATTATAATAATTACAGGAAATGAAACAGGAAAGCAATGCAAATGCAATTGAAACAAAAAACGAGTAAAAGTACAAGCATCATAATAACAGTAACGCAACCAGCAAAGTTTCTACCTGCTAGTCTATGATCGCTTTTTCGTTTGGAACTTGAAATGCTCCATTATATATACGTATAGAGCTTTTGTCACCCAGGATTGGCGAGCATGTAAAATCAATAACCACACAATTATAAGGTTGCCCAACATATACAATGAGTGTGTAAACTTGACTCCGTACAAAAAGCCGTATATGGAAATAATTCCAAAAATTGCTAGGGATGCGTATTTGAAAGCGCTGAAGATTCAAATAAAATTAGATGAAAAGTTGCAACAAGTAGTTCAACAAGCTAATGTTAGACTTACAAATCCTGGCTTCTCGGAAGCATTCTGCTACCGGTCATCATCTCAACATAGATCATGAACGGAGCAACAGCAAGAACGCTGTGATCGGAAGAAAATGGTACAAACCAGTGGACAGACAAATTTCGTATCCAAACCATCAATACTGGGACATTAAGAGGCAATAAGGTGAATAGTAAAATGAGAACAGATTGTAAATAATGGTATCGGCTCCAATATTTTTGCTGCCGTATGGGGTCGGTCTTAATAAAGAGTGTGTCAATTTCACGATAGTGGAAGATTTCACGAATTGATAATTGCACTTACAGCTTTGGAAGCTTTGATCATAGCTCGAGAACATGTAACAATATGAACCAAGAAAGCAACGACAAATGCAAACTGGTAAGGAATGCAGGTGGCGACCAGCAGAAACAGAACTAAAGTAGTAATGAGTCTTCGATGCAGCCGTGCCATATTGGGTTCGGATTTTGCAGCATGGCCTTTCCGGCTTTGAACCTGAGAGGCAACACCGCCAGCTCCACGTAACAGCAGGACTAAAATCGCCCACACAGCAATTACAGTCCCTATGCTTATCACGAAAAACATTGCGGGCACCCACCAAAAGAAAGGGTTGTGACTACCTAGAATGACATCGTCCCAATCGAAGGTGACCTTGGCAATCCGTTCCGGGACTCTATTGGAAGTTTCTGGGCCAAGCTGCAAAATTTCACTGATGGTATATGTGGTTGAAGGCGTGATGGTCTGATAGATACTACAGGCGCCCACGAGTGCTATAAAAAGTGGAAACACTTTTCGTAAACAGTATGCGATGCCTTGGCCAAAATGAGGGAAGGTTCCTACAGCAAAAAATCATCAGTTTCAATGTTACAGCAGTACTGATATCTGATTTCACCATTTCATACCTGTCTTATTGTAGCAGTGAATTTGACTCATCAGCACCAGCGTTACAATGACAAATGGAAACGCTCCAAGGACTACACCATTTCGGAAAGCCAGACGACCCATGCTGCCATACCAGTCGACATCAAGTTTGACTTGCAATGGTTCAGGACAAGTGGGATCCATCCAAAACTGTAACATTAGGCCGCGATGATCGTTGCCGTCACGACTAGCAGGGTTGGTAGTAAATGCAGCCTGACCGTGGAAAGTAAGATCGGTCACATCATTGGTATCTCCAGCTAGATTAACATAAAATTTGGATTCAAACATGGTGGAAATAGATTGACGTAAAAATGGAGCGAATAGATTTTCAGAGCTTTTGCAATTAGGTCGAGAAATTCGTAAATGATAAGCCAGCATGGCACTATCCATAGCCGGCACTTGTACAGACGACAACATGCTTTGGCTTGTTGTGCTAAAAGAAACACCATGCAAGATGATATCTGAAAAAAAGCGGATACATGAGCAGCCAATTCATTCAATTTCACATGTGCCTTTAAATTACTCACCTGCCATAGACTCGGTGACGACTTTGCGACTAGCCAATTCATCATAAAATTCGGCCACTATAAAACCAGCTGGGCCACCTCGATCCAGAATCATGACATAGTCATAACCCACCATCTCTAGAGCATGCATCTTAATATAATGGAACTTATTGCCGTCAAATGGATATCGGTCGTTGATGGAAGATGCTGGAAGAGGCACTGCTAAGCCAGAGGCATCCACACAGGTCATTGTACTATTGCTCTTCTTCGCGTTTATAACTCGGTAAGTATTGTCTATAGGGTTGCAAAGTAACATGGAAAATCGGCGGCCATCACCAAGTGGTAGATTGGATAAAAGATCGAATTGATTTAAAGTTGTGTCAAGTTGTAAAGGTATTTGAAGCATGCTGTATTCAGGCGACGTATCGCTTGCCGAACCTCGAATAGCGATACGATGAGAGTCTTCAATGAAATCGTTCGTTTCGCCCGGTAAAGTAATCACTGGAGAAGGTACTATAGGTTCACATTTCAAATTAACACAGTATTTCGACATCATTTCCATGCATATTCTTAACCTACTGAATGGAATGTCTCTGCTTCGCCTGTCATGTTCAAGTCCGCTGAGATAGGCACTTCGGAAAACTTGCATCCTCGCGTCCAAGGGCTTGGTTTGACCAGCTCTGCGGACATCAACAATATCAATCAGGGTTTGGGCCACGACTCCAACAATTTGATTGCACCAAAGGATGGCCGGATGATCACTGCCTGTCCAAACATTGGGAACGGCAGTAGTAAATACAGTGAAGCCATGAGTAGCGGGTACGATCGCCCCAATGTTTGCTGAATCCGAGCAAACTATGCTGTCTAAATTTCCGCCGGCGATGGAAATCAAGGATACATCCCGTAATGATCTTCGGCGATCATTCACTGCTGTCGAGTAACCATCAATCCAAAACTGGTGAATATCCTTATATATTTTGGAAATCATCCAATCGAACGGCACAGGCGGGGATATGTGAGGCGTAGATAGCGTAATTATAGTGTTGATTGAGCCTGGCTGATAATTATCAATGGTAAGCATAACGCGTGCGACTACTCCGCCCATGGAATGACCAATAATGATTACAGACTGAGGGTCTGGTAAGGATAGATTTAAGCGTCCGTCGTTTTTTCGCGCCTGTGGATATAACTTGAGAATATAGTCTATAGCGTCATTGAGATATTCGGCCTGTTCTAATATTGATTGACCATGTAGTGCTGAAAATTCTTCGTTGAAATCCACTGTCAAAGTTTAAATTTAGAATTTGCCAATTTAGTTGAGTAAGAGCTGCATATGACCAGTTTAATTACCAGTAAAAACATCTAAATTTTGCTGACCACGATCCCAGTTACGATGTGGTCGCCCGTTTTGCCCGTAAAAACGGTAGGCAGCCTCGGCAGCTATGGATCGCACCTGTTTGTAGCTCCCAGCATGTCCAGGTATGAACAATACAGGAACTCCAGTAGGCTGAGCGAATTGAAAAAATATACCGGTTACTCTGGATGCTTCTGATATTGCTCAGAAACAACGTAATTCACCTACCTGATCACTAAAGTCAATAGCTTTTTCTCTATAAAGGTACAAGGTATATTTGCCGGCAAATCTAGTCATCTCACTATCGAAATTACTTTGCTTTACAAAATTTGGTCGCATAAATGATTCTTGACAACCTTTTGGATCACGTTGATAGTTTATGAAAGAATCATAAAACATCAGCAGAGTTCCCGAGGCAAACAATACAATCAGCAAAATAAGCGCAAGTGAAGATTTTGTAAGATTGAATCCGGGAGGAAGGTCTCTTTTTGTTCGAGGAGTAGGTTTCGGCGAAGTTATGAGAGTAGGAGATGGCGGACGAGAAGATGAAGAAGACAAACGAGGAGAAGCAATTGGCGACGAAGGATTGGATGGCGATATAGCGGTTGAATGAACGGATTTCATGTCATACTCTTTCGCTCCCGGTGCGATAGATATCCTCGCCCGCGATGGACTTCGAAAGATGACTGTGTCATGTTGAAGAAACACAGTGGATTCATCGCCCGAACTTTTCTCGCTTTCTTCTGAATCGTCAAAGCTTGTTGACGGCGCATTTGAAAGCGAATTGGCGTTGTAGTGATCTGTCATCAGAAAGCTTTTAATGATCTGTGAGGGACATGAGACTCTAAGTATATGCAATTGAGCTGTAAGATTCTTGTAGGGTAATAGCAATGGATGAGCCTTGTTAAGGCAAAAAAAAAAGTTAAAGTGGTGTATATGACGAATCACGTGCTCTTCCGCTTTGAAACATGTTAAGCGTGCAAGCTTACCATTATTGACCAACGAATTAGATCCAAGCTGCCACGCAAACTAAGCAGTAATGCAGTATGTTTCTACTTTATTTAGATCTTTGATTTTTCCGTCTCTACCTAATGATATGATAAGATGCATGCATCTCGGCAGGTGATTTTTTTCAGATTTAGGCTATGTTGCTTGATTGCCTATGCTATGATTAAGACTCTTTTCAAATTCTTTCAACTGGCATCAAAACATGCCATGCCCATTTGCAGCTATTATTCAAGGCTTGTATTTGTTGTGCTGACTATATCTAGAACGTATTCATCAAATTATCAAAAAGGCAATCAAGCTATGTCAGTAATTGTCAGCCGCACGGGTAAGAAGGAAGATACGATCATCATCCGCAATAACGCCTTATCAGTTAATCCTTTGACGTTCCAATTGCTGTTTTAAAGTAGCTCACATTGTATGTGAGAGCTTTTTAGCACTGTAAAGAATTTAGCACTGAAATTTCAAGTCAGGCAAGCAGGAAAGCTCAACGATGTCGCCACTTGATTGGTCAGAAATTAAATGGGGCGGGCTCCCTTGTTCAACTCTCCACAGCGTAGGAAAATTCACTCAAACACACCTTGCCCCTTTTTATTCTGGTTATTAAATTGCAACGAAGATGGTGAACGCCGCTGAAACTCAAATTGCCACCTCATCAGCCCATGAGCACGTTCATGGTCCTGATTGCAAGCACGACCACGCTGGAGAGAGTGGAAGTGGTGAATATCAAGATCGGTTTTTAGATGGCGGTAACCGCATCATCGCGTACGATCTTTTGCAAGCCCGTGAGAAAGTCAACGAGACTGACGACCCTGATGCCAAGCGTTACTTTGAAGCCAAGGAACTGTACCGCAAGGGATACGAGCTTGCCATGAGCATCCCGCCTGTCTTGGAAGGCGACGTTCTTGACAAGCACGAAGAAGATATCAAGACCGCTGCTGAGGATATGGTTGCTGCCTGGGTGATGGATGACAAGGCTGCTCCCATGTCAGAGCGTGTTCTCATCTTGGGACAACAATTCGAAAAGGTTTTGTTGAAGAACATCCCTGAGGAGCAACAAGAAGGCTTCTTCGTAAAGGACAGTCTTTTGTTCTCTGCCTGGATCTTGCTTGTTGGAAAGCAATATGACCACTGGTATGGAAGGGATTATATGATATGGTTGTTTCAATGCGGCGAAGGATGTTGCTAATACTTCATATGAATATAGTATCACCACCTTGACTCTGGCTCTCGACACTTACAACGACTTGCCCGTTAGAATGTACTTTGTTCGTGCCACGTGCCACTTGTCCAACGGCGATCTTGAGTAAGCTCATTCATTTTAAAATTAATTTTATTGATCAGCAAAATACTAAAACGTACCTACTAGTGCTGGCATTGCGGATTTGAAGTTGTGTATCGAGAAGGAACCTACCTATCCTTACCCTTACAGTGTTCTTGGATCAATCTATATTAGCAACAAGAACAAGGAAGAAGCTATTAAGAACTTCAAACTATACCTTGAGAACGGCCATGCTGACACTGCTGACTACACCAACTCCCTTTATGGACTTGCTTTCCTGACGCTGGATAATAAGTCAGAAGCAGCTGAGTATTATGAAAAGGGAAAGAAGAACGAGGAGCGTTTCAAGGATCTGTATGGCAGCGTGCCCGGATTGAACGATATTAAGCGTAGAGCTATTTTGGCTCATGAGCCTGCTGACAAGGCAAAGAAGATGATTGCTGCAGCTATGCCTCCTGTTCAACCCAATGCCAAGATTGAAAGGCTGATTGAGGCTGGTATCCTCGGTCGTCCAAAGTCCTATCCTCCTAGCCCTGAGCAATGTTCTGAGTGTGGATCCAAGCATCGTCAAGGTGAGCCTGGCAAATCATTGCTTAGCTGCGGAGCCTGCCAAAGCATCTGGTATTGCAGCCGAGATTGCCAGAAAGCCAACTACCGCAAGGGACACAAGGCTGCTTGTGCCAGCTTGAAGAAGGCCATTACTGCATAATTGTGTTTCTTTGTTTCAATATGTTTTTTTTTGTTTGTCTTTGAGAGAATGGATGACCTTTTTTTCGTCATTTTGTGCAATGTCACACTAATTCTTTTTTGCGAAAGGAAAGAGGTACCTCCGTATCCCAACTGATTGGTTAAGCAACCCCAGAAATAAAAATAAAAAAGATAAACCCTTTTTCTTTTCTCCTTTAATCCTCTTCTATTCATTGTTTGTGTTTGGTTTAAATTCTGGTTTTTTTTTCTCTTTTGGTTTCGTTGAGCCATCAGAGAATGCCATCCGTCTCCACTCCTACACCTGCAACAGCAGGTGCTGACGGTCCTACCTCGTCGCCTTCGTCACATCCTGAATATTTAAACAGAGTAATATCGCGGTTTGGTCATAGTATGAGCAGCCATCAACAATCATCGCTATCCCAAACCTTGATACCGGCATTGCAAACTTCACGTCAAGGTGGATTAGAAAGCAAGACACCAATGGATGATATATCTCGACCTTTTAATACTGCTAGTAACATTTCCAAAAGTGATGAAAATAATCGGAAAAACGATCAAGAGGCACAACGGCGGCAGCATGCTGTAGCTTCCATAGCAGCAGCAACAACAACAACAACAACAACAACAACAACACCAACAACGACAGCAAGCTAATGCTCGTTCTATAGACCTTTTGCAGATACATTTCTTTTTCTCTTTTGTGAATTTGTAAATTCTATACTGTACCTTATCATCACCTTTTCTTTTTTTCCAAAAAAAACTTTTTCTATTTATCCAGAGCGGCGCAAACTTGACACTCGGTTTGCTACTTGCGCTCAATCCGAGGGTATCCTTCGCATAGACAAGCCCATCAGTCCAACTTATACACACTTTTCTTTGCTAATCAAAGAGCGAGCAAGTCACTCGTATGACATAATCTAATTAAGAACTCGCAATTTGGAAACCTTATAGTTTGCTGTGCGTTCGTGTGGAGGTTACCCATGAGAAAAACATGAAGCTGGCAGAGTTAAACTCATTCTGCTGGCCCACAATTCATGATAGTAATGGAATCGAAGGCAATATTGCAATACAAAATATTGATGAGCGAATTGAGCGCTGAGAATTGATGGCGACAGCTGTGGTAGAAAATAAAAAGCACCAGCTTACATTAGATATGTTTAAGTTTGAGCTGTAGCGTGACTATAACCAATTGAGCACAAAAAAGCCCTACGCCAGCTTTGGAGTAGGAAATTACCAGAGCTGGTCAGGTGGGAAAAGGGATGTCCAGAAAAATTTGTATAAAAAGGGGGTTAAGGACACGACTTTCAAGGCACTTAGTCCTCTACTCTTCTTCGCTATTATCACAAAATGAGTTTCTTTTCTTTCGTTGCTAAAAACCCAGCATTGGCTCCTCTATTTGTCATCGCCGGCACTGGTTGTGTTGGCGCTGTATCGTAAGTTCAAATATTCCCGTTTGCACGGTAAAACAGAGTGCTCCGATTCCCCACACGACCCTATATAAGTTCTGTGTGTGTGACCTGGCCAAGCGTAGTGTGGGGAAATAAGGTGCTAAACTCGCTCACCTTTGAGCTATGCTAACCACGATATTCTTTCATACTGCGAATCTATTCTACTACTACTTGTGTCAAATAGCTTCCCTGGTGAGTACCTAGCATGGTTATTGCTCCTTCTTCCATGATGAGGGGTTCAAATGGAAAGAGTACTAATTGACCGTGTTATTTTCATAGCTTGGATGTTGATGAAGCACCCTGATATCACTGTCAACCGGTCTAATGGTCACCCATGGGAAAAGGTCAAACAGGATCAAAACACCAAATTGCTTAATATGCATAAGGAATTCTTCGATAACCGCCGTAATATGGAGCGACCAAAGTTTTAAATTCGGGGCATTATCTTCTTTTTGTGTCAATAAAGAAAACATACCTCTGCCCCGCCCCCCTTTATTTTGTAAAAAGTTGGATATGTATTACGCGCTTGTAATGATTGGCAAAATGCTATGACACGCATACGTTAGATAACGTGATATTACCATAACAAAATCCATCCCTACACACAAAAGCCTCCTTAGATTTTTGTCATTGACCGCCTTTGATCATCATGCGAATAACACGCCTTTCTAGAGTATCAAAAGTCCAGAAGAGCAAAGCCAAGCAGCATGCTGACGGAGTTTCGACTGATGTCGCACAAACCAGGTAAAAGCGCAACGCTGAACAAACAGCCAGCTGGTGCGTTTGTCAATTAGTCTATATAGTTAATCAATTCCATGGTCAGGCATCCACGCAAAGCTGCACCAGTAGACTTGCGTTTAGTTAAACGTCCGCTGAAGCAAACAAACATAAAACATGAAGAATCTCACAAACCTCACAAGCGACGGCGCATTGATAATCACAATGCACCAACCACATCTCCGCCAGCTATTCAGCATGTAAATCACGACGAACAACCTCCACAACCAAGAAAGAGAGGACGGCCTCCAGGCTCTAAAAACAAGAAGACGCTTTTGAAAGAGCAGCAGGCGCGAGAAGGGGGGTCTAGTCGTTCTAAAGGCAATGACCTTAGTTCCACAGCACGTCTTCTCCGACAACCAAAGCCATTGCTGAAACCTAATGTGCATACTCAGGTCATTAAACTTTCTCCTCCTAAATTAAAGAAGCAGACAGAAAGAAAGCAGCGCACTATTGCTCCTATCGATGATAATATATTACCATTCGGAAATCGTCTGACTGTCGAGGAAGCCGATACGTCAAGAGCCATCTCAACTCAAAGGAGTAAAGATCGGTACGAAAAAGCAAAGAAGGTAGCAGAGGTAATTGAGAGAACTTTCTCATGCAACATTCATTTCTAGCTTTATTGATGTACTTTATCCATTCTTAAAGGACATTGAAAAATCAAATCTTGCGCGGATAATGGCGCGGAACAAAACTATTACCGTTTCCCATCATAAGAACCACCATGCCTCCACATCCGCACATCGACCTCACCATGCTTCGGATCATGAAGAGCAGAAAATACACCAGATTCGTATGGGTGACTACTTGATCGATACGTGGTACAACGCGCCATACCCCGAAGAATATAGCAAGAGGCCGATCCTGTACATTTGTGAATTCTGTCTGAAATATATCAAAAGTGATTATACTGCCAAGCGGCATCGGGTGAGTGATATCAAATATTTTTAGATATGCACACACTTCTCTTTAACACGGTTTTTGTTTACTCTTATCAGATGAAATGTATGGTCAAACATCCTCCAGGTGATGAGATTTATCGCGATGGTATCCTGTCTATATTTGAGGTAGATGGAAGAAAGAACAAGGTATGAATGGTTTGGCGAGGAACATGAGGTGTTATTGTAACTAATGTGCCACCGGATTAGATATATTGTCAAAATCTTTGTCTACTAGCCAAGATGTTTTTGGATCACAAAACCCTGTACTACGATGTTGAGCCATTTCTGTTTTATATAATGACAGAAGTTGATACGGAAGGGTGTCATTTTGTGGGGTATTTTTCAAAGGTAAGCACTTCAATTGTAAAGCTTTTTACCAATGTTACGAGATGTCAACCAGGACAATTTTGCAGGAGAAGCGCTCGCTACTGGATTACAACTTATCATGTATAATGACTTTGCCATCACATCAACGCAAGGGATATGGCAACCTACTTGTAGATATAAGTAAGTTCATAAGGATGATGAAAGGAAGAGTCTGGTAATGCCCATGAATTTATATTGATCATTTTTGGGAATTCGAAAGGCTATCTCTTGTCGCGCAAAGAAGGAAAACCTGGGTCTCCAGAAAAACCGCTGTCTGATCTCGGAATGCTAAGCTATCGCGCCTATTGGAAAACATGTATATTTCGTCACCTGCAAGATGTTAAAGATTCAATTAGTATACAAGGTAAGAAAAAAGTGAATCATGACAGGAACGGTGGTGCAGCAGACTAAGTTTTATTGACCAATAACTCAATTCAATGATATAGAATTAAGCTCAAAAACCGGTATGACATTTGACGATGTTATAGCGACTTTGCAACTCAATGGCGCAATAGCAAAGAATGAAGAAGGAAAATACTATATATCTATGGATGAACGTGCTGTGGAGAAGCATTTAAAACGAGTTGATGCCAAAGGGTATCCGTACGCTCAATCAGAAAAGTTAACGTGGGCACCGTTCCTTATTGCTAAAACCGCACTTGGTATGCTGAATGTGGTGCGAGATGGGTCGTCACCAACCACAGCCACGGCACAGAAAGAAAATGAAGCACCAAAATCTCCAAAGCGGTCTCGTCGCCATTAACTACTCGGCGTTATATCCTAATGTTTAAATACTGGTATATCCTCATTACCGAACACACACATTAAACTGTTGGTACTTTGATGAACAAATTCTAAAAATTTATTCCCGCACAACCGTGCTCCCGTAAACTCCTGTTGAGCATTCGGAGTTAATTACCTGTGTTCAGTCCCACTTGCCCGTTTGCCCCAATCGAAAATTTCAAGCCGAGAGGCACGTGTGGACAAGTGTCTCTGATTCATATATAAAGCCAACATAAATTAAACTATTATGCTCCCTCCTGTTTGACTGATCGAAATGACTGTTTCTTTAAACGCTACTCAGATGCACCCTCTTAAAGCTCGAGCGTTTGTACTTGGCCCAATATCTCCATCTGTACGATCTCTCATAGAGGCAGCCGAATTTCAGGTATGTGAGTGTGTCCCCAATATTGGGAATCCCAACAAACACCTTAATTGATCATATTGGTTTTCAGATTGTTGAGTTCAAGTATTCTCGGATACAAGATGTATTATCGGCGAGTCGTGCCTGCCAGATCCTTATCATAAATCAAGAAATCATGGACTCACAATGCTCTACTTTGACATCATTAAACCATTGGGTTGCCATAGCCATTTTAAAGAACTACGAATGCGATTTTCACACAACTGCCCCAATATTCAGACCAAAGCACTTGATATCATCTATCATGGCTCGTAGTGTCGCTGAATTGGTAATAGGACAAATATTTAGTCTCGCTAGACATTTGCCCAATCGTCCTGGATTCGAAATTCGAAATAAGACCTTAGGTATCCTTGGCTATGGCAATGTGGGTGTACAAGTTTCATACATGGCTGAAGCATTGGGTATGCAAGTGATGTATTACGATACAGAATATGTGATGCACTATGGTCGCGCGAAATCGGCCAAGACGTTGTCTGAGCTTCTGGAACAATCTGACATTGTAACGCTGCATGTCCCAACAGACACACCTACCATGCTCAATGAAAAGCACCTCATGCACATGATGCGTAAAGGAAGCTATATAGTTGATGTGTCTCATAGTCAAGCATTGGATCGACAAGCATTAGAATATGCGTTGAATGAGCAGCACTTATATGGAGCCGCATTGGATCGACCACTGGCTGAAAAGGAGACGAACAAAGCGCAAAATCTACTGCTGACACACGATCTTCGATACTCTACGCAGGAAGTTCAAGACGCTGTGGCCATAAGCAGCCTTACTCAATTACTCGAATTTTTAAAACGAGTAGCACATACCACGCCGAAATCTGTCATTATCGACGACGTTACCATCGATGCTACTGCCACGAAAATGGCACTCGCAAAGTAAAAATCACTCTCCTCCCATAACATACACATAGCTTTGGAATTTTACACCATCATCGCTGTCACTTAGACTAAATTCCTTCTTAATTCTCGCATTGCATAATATATAAATTGATGTAAACCAGTTAGCTAATACATTGCATACATTATGAACAATTGAGTCTTCTATGTGTTTATTGGCTTGTCTATAGCTAATGCCTCGAAAGACATCATATAATATTTCTTGATTTTACATGTAAACAGATTATGTACAGATTCATGGCCTCTGACCAGGAACGACATCCTTGGCATACTTTGCATTGAAAAGAGTATAACTGAGCGTAATGGTGTTCACGTCCTTCATATAAGGGTCCTCATTGAAATCCGGGTCAATGAAGAAGAAAACAGGCATATCAACTTCTTCACCCGCTCGAAGCATTTGCTCTTCGAAACAAAAGCACTGAATCTTGTTAAAATATTGACCTGCACGGTACGGCGTAACGTTGTAGGTAGCAATGCCTACAATATCTTCTTTGGCATTGTTCTTGGCCCTATAGAACGTCAATGCTGTTTCTCCAGGCACAACTCGTACTTCTCTAAGTTCAGGTTTGAAATTCCACTGAAGAGCGTCTGACGTGTTGGATTCGAACGTAATTTTAATTCTTCTGCTCTCCGTGTCAGGAACCAATCGCTCTGGGGCAAACCTGGCTTTGTCCGTGACAGGAGTGCCGCTGTAGCCAGTGCTGGCACAAAAGATGCGGTACAATGGTACGGCAGCGTATGAGATACCCAGCATGGACACGAATACGGCCAAGGTGTACATGCCCCCCGAAGTATTGGACTGTTGAGCATGTTCTCTTTGTGATGAATATGGTCTACGAGGGTATATAGGAGATTTCGGAAGATTGGATCTGCACGTAGCACCTATTGGTACACTCCTTGCTGAGATTCGTTGAAGCGGTTGTATCGTATTCTTCAAACTAAGTAATCGATACATATTTGTAACGTAATGTTAAGCAAGTTGCAAATGTCAGTCCATAAAGTTAAACCCTCGTTGCTTTGTCACTTTTGCACAGTCACGAATTGATCGCCCAGACTGGACTGCCCAACCTCTTTTTTTTTTGATATGTTTTTTTCCTGCCGATTTGTTTTGAAATTCGGCTCATGTTGCCAAATGCGTCAATACCCCATGCAGTGTCATCCGGGATGAAGTCTATCAAAAAAGTGAAAAAGACAAGAAAACGGGAATATGTGATAGTTCATTGGGCGGAAAGATCCAATTGCCAATGATATAATTGGTTTACACAGACTTCTCCCTCCACACACACACACACATCGAACCGAAAATTTTTTTTCCTCCTCATTGGAAGTATAACAGATAATGGTTACTTTTTGGTTTTGACAAAGCACATGTAATGATGGGAAAAAGGATTGAAAGAAATGAAAATGAACAAATAATGACTCTAAGTAAATCCTACAGCATTACGTGCAATGTACTTCCCAAGTTGGAAAGCTTTTTATTGCTTGGGAGCTTCCTTGACTATTTGCATGAAAAGAAGTAGATCAATTAGTAAAAACAAGGCGTGACAAAGATGTATGAAATCTAATGATTTGTAGACGAGATCACTTACAGGTAAGAGCGTGCTCCTCACCCATGGCGGAAACAACGGTGACAAGGAGCTCCTTGCCCTCATCGAATTCAGCTTGGATTTGGTCACCAAGTTCACCTTCGGGCAACTTGACGTCGTCCTTGGTGCTACCGTCGTTAAGCATCAAGGAAAGGAAACCATCATCAACGTTGATGAGAGAGTATTCGTTACGGACAACGTTGGGGACATCCATGTTGTGAGTGGAGGGAGAGAGATCTTCGAGCTTCCTGTTGGATCAGTGTGTATTAGTACAGAGTAATAACATAAATGCATTAAGCTGGTAGAAAAAAACGGGATACTTGCTTGCCAGTGAAGATGTCAATAGCGACAAGATGGACCTTGGCGTGACCGTGCTTACCAGTCTTGGAAGTGGACATGTCGACGATCTTGCAGGGACGGCCCTTGATGACGACGTGACCGTTCTTGCGAAGAGCAGAGCACTGAAGGGGGACTAAACAGTCATAGCGTGAATGTTAGTATAAGAACCGGTAAAATGTTGAAAATTCTTTTGGTTCTCCAATGACCTATTGCAGATCAGGAAATGTACTTACAGGTGAGGGAGGCACCAGCGCTAGCTTGCTCGAAAGTGTGTTCGTGCTGTTCGTCAGACATGGTACTGTGACAAGAGTTAATACTTGCAGCAATTTATATACGTAGCAGCGTGGGGATGACTTACGTTAGAGATATAAAGAAAAGAGAAGGAGCTTTGGCTGGCTTAGTATAAAATTTTATAAAAACAAATTTTTTTCACTTTAATCTACAGCAGTGCTCTCTGACTGGTTGAATGGGTATTTTGCTGACGTCGACATGTGACGTGTTGCGGACCATAAACCAGCTTTTCTCTGGTCGTTGCTGATTGCAAGCCGTGCTCGCAACCCCAGCACTGATTTGAAACCAATTTAAAACACATAGATAATTGGTTTTTTGTTGATTTATATAATTGAAAAGAAGTTTGCTCAGTTTACTGACAACTGAATGACGGTGTAGCACTTGGTTGTCTCTGATACTTGCTAGGACGAATATTTGCCATAACGAACAGCATACCAATAGTAACCTTTATCATGTTGGCAATCCTACTTATCAAATTTTTGATTTGGTCGTGTTGAATATCCATTTTGGGCAACTCTTAGCTAGACCGTGACAAACACATAGTTAACAATGAGAACCAAAACAGAGTGCGTGGATGAGCCGGCACGTTTTAATGAAGATGCACGTGTGCATTAGCTTTATCAGTACTGTGTTGTATCCGACAAGACAACTCGTGCAGATATTTGAAAACGTATTTAGCCAGTGTTCATTTTGAGATACTACTGATGTTATGACCTTACATGTCGGCTGATATTCTGTGTGCTGGACTTCGTTGTAGGATCAAGTCATGAAAAACCATAACAATGATCGACAGCTTAGTCAATGTACTGATAGGATTATATTGTAACACAACAGGCTACCATCCTACCTGGTATTCGATATTGCCATGATTATTTACGCGCAAAAGACTTGGCTGAACCATTTGCTTAATTATTTCTTTGACAGAGATCAAAGAGACTTTACTGTAAAACGTGTAAGATGACCCGGAATGCATCCCTCTATGGTGTATAATAGTAATCATAGCCAGATGTCAATTTATGCATCTAATGGCGTGGAACATATTTTGCCCAGTACAGCTGCTCTTGAGGGAAGTGTACAGCACTAAATTTCAAAAAACACCCACTTCTTCAGTTACTGTTGTTATTACTCGTACATAGAGCTCCGAAAAGTTCATCCGAGGATTGTTAACGAAGCACCCTACTGGGCTAGCGGATAATAAGGTTTTTAAACGCATTGATTGTCAATGCGTTTTTTGTGGTATTTTATTTTGGTACGCTTGGACCCGTGGACGCATGGCATCTAGCCGATTTATAAAGTTGCTCAAAGCAATCTCAGTGCCGCATCATCAAGGGATAGAAAATATGATAAATTTATGCAAGTATGTCGTGATGTAAGACCGTATACATTTGTTTCTCAAGTGAGCAAGCACGAATTCAATTTTTATATGGCGCAGCAGTACGGGATCAAAAATAATCAATCATTAGGTTGAGTCATTTGGTAACGCCGGCGTTGCTTTAAGTCTTGTCAGCATTTTCCAATTGCCTATAACAGAATGTAGTTAATAATTTGCCACTTCTGACGAAACACCAGATATCCATTGCAAACTTGACATTTATAAAAAGCCTAAAGATTTTCATCTGTCAATAATTTATACAAATCAATATATCCCACCACAATTGATCATATTAAACTTCCCATGCAATGTAGCTCATAATCGAGGGTTTACAACAGCTTTAGTAATGCTCCAAGCGGCTGACCAGGTGGGATCAACTATCTTGCACCCATATTTGGCAAGTCAACATATTCAACCGCCGGGAAAATCGAATTAGCCTAAATCGCTTGATCCAGCGCTTAAACAGTTTGGCTGCGGTAATGGTGTCAACGAGGTCCATGATGCAGATATGCAAGGCTTTGAAGTTACGCATGTTTGATCAAAGCTGTTCCGCATGCCTTGCGTTGTAGCATTGAGAGAATGTCATAGATGAATACTACGTTCCATTCGGTGATATATTATCAGTCGCCGCTAGTCCGAAGTGGCGGACTTGAGTTAATCCAGGTTGGATCAAACTTTTTTCTCGTCCCAAATCAATTATAAAAGATGTTGTCTTTTTTTCTCTTGTTTGCTGAATAATACGTTCCTTTCTATATATTTGACGCATTTGCGCAATCAATCCCATTATTTTTCTTCCATCCAAATAAACTTTAATTCATATGCCGGAGGTTAACAAGTCATCGATCTTCACTGACACCACAGTGGCAACATCTTCCGAATATGATACGGACGAGAAATTGCCTTATTTTGTAGAGGCATCACCCATGCCCGGAGCGTCGTATGCTGCTTTAGAAATGGTCGAGAGTCACCGAAGCCTTAGATCTTCCATGAAAGCAATGGAGGAGGGCCAGTCAGATAGCAACACCTTTGGCAGGGTGCCTACGGAAACAAATCAACAAGATGGCGATTTAGAAAAGACCAAAACAAATCATACCGTGGAAAGCATACAACTAGACGAAGGATGGCGAAATCGTGGTTGGCTAGTTGTAGCAGGAACATTTCTTGTCAATTTCTGTGTCTTTGGTATAACGTTTAGTTGGGGCATTTTTCAAGACTTGTAAGTAGCAGATTCTTTTGTAGTGATTCTCAAATTACGTTTTGGGAAATTGCTGAAGACGCAGAGTCTTTGACTAAGATTATGGAACTGAAAACGTTTTTATTGGCTATCTCTGCAGGTACATCAAAGAAGTTTACGCTGGCCAAACAGATTCCTTCCGGATATCATTTGTTGGTACTCTTGGATCAGCATGCATTATATCCACCGGTCTATTGGTTGCTCCCATCGTTCAACGTTTTGGATTTAGAATCACGATGGCCATAGGCGCTGTAAGTCAGATGTTGAGTTTTGGGTTGGGCTGAGAGAAAAGCTGAGATTATTGTTACTGACACATAGTCATCAGGTGCTATGCCCGCTTGGCTTGATTTTGGCTAGCTTTGCTAATGAACTCTGGCAAATCTATTTATCCCAAGGTCTTTTATATGGTCTAGGAGGCGCTCTCGTATTTGCTCCTTCCATAGCGTTGTCACCTCAATGGTTTGTCAAAAACAGATCACTAGCAACAGGTAAGCATAAGTAACATGGTATCAAATCCTCCAGGGCATGATAACTTAAAATATGTGGTTTTGCTTATTTTAATTAGGTATCTCTGTCTGTGGCTCTGGAATTGGAGGCTTAGCCTTGTCACCCGTAAGCTTTTCCACATTTTGATGAAACCTGGCGAAAGCATCCTGAAGCACTCATAGACTAACATTTTTGTTATCCATAGCTTACACAAGCGCTCTTATCGCAGGTCGGGTACCGCATGGCCTTAAGATATCTTGGTATTTTGGTTTTCGGCTTGTTGGCTATTGCCACTCTTCTGTGCAAGGCTCGATGGCCTCCGAGAAGAGATGCAAAGTTCGTCTTCATTGATACATCCATCTTGACCACCGACGTGTTCATTTTCATGGGATTCGGCATATTGGTACCTTTTGGCTATCTAACTCCATTCTTCTTGGTGCCACGTAAGGACTTTGCTCATTCGCATATAAATAACACGCTGGTTGTGTTACCTTGGTGTATCATTCCATTTTGTCTAACATCTATCTTATTTTCATAATTTTTAGAATATGCAACATCCATCGGCGTCAGTGCCAGTCAAAGTAAGTCAGGGATTACTGACAAAACAACAAAGAAAAATAACATCGGCTAACATGAAATCAATATTTAGGCTCAGTAATTGTTGGTGTTATGTCTGCATTCAATGCCGTGAGCCGTGTTCTCCTCGGTTTCTTGGCGGATCGGTATGGCCGTATCAATACCATGTTTGGCTGCACATTTTTGGCCGGAATATTTACCACAGTGGTTTGGATCAATGCCAAGAGTTACGGCAGTTTGTTCGCATTTGGAATGTAAGTTATTGATAAATTTCCACAAAATCTGGCAGCTGTATCCAGTACGTATTAATCACATCATTTAATCTCAAAAGTTTATACGGTTTGACGGGTGGTGGTTTCGTATCCTTGCTTCCTACTCTAACAGCCGACTTGGTAGGCATCAAAAAATTATCCACTGGACTTGGAATGTGTTATTTCTCTGCCATGTTTGGCACCCTGTTCGGCACGCCGCTCGCTGGTATTCTAAGCGATCGTGTCGGTTATACAGCCTGCATTGAGTTTGCTGGAGGCATGACAATACTGTCTTCGCTAGTCATCATTATTCTTCGCCAACGACGCTCTAAGGGTGTCATCTTTTGCATTATTTAAAGTCAAAAACATGTATAATATAATAGACAATTGCTCATATATCATAATGAATAATGAACCATAGAAGTTTCAAGCTCTATGGCATTAATCCAAGCAAATAAATCCTACTCAGATGAATGTAGTACGTTCATCATCTGTTATTTCACAATTCAAGCCTAATTGTTTACTGCATCATGCTGACTTGCTATGAAAAAAATCCACTGTTAAAACAAGTTTAGATTGACGAGATATGATTAACAGGCTTTCAGTCACATGAAGAGTGTTGAAGTGGAACTTGAAAACTGGATATTGTATTACAAGCTGCCAAGAAACCATACTATGACAATTTTCTCGTTTACAATAGCAGATCAAGCAAGTCGTGCAAGTCAAATAAGAGCTATACAGTCTAGAAGTTTGGAACAGTTACCAAAATAAACTAAAGGCTGGCAACGGTTCTATGCTATGTTTTGCAAACAATTCGGCGTTAGAGACTGGAAATTTCTGCGCGATATTTCAGCGTAATTTTTTTTCCTGCTGGAAATTGGGCTCTTGGAGAGACTTGGTTAAGTGACGTTTGAAGTAACAAGTCCCATTTCCCTCACTACTCACCATGTCTGAAAATCCCGGCAAAGGGACAAGTTCAATATACCAGGAAAATAAGGATGCCTTTTCATCACAGTTAGACTTGTCAACTAGTCGACATTTATCACCACAGGCAAAAACGAACGGTCAAGTCAATAGACTGTCCAAAGTGTTCGATACCCCCTCCATTCATAAGGACCCACATACACCGCCTCCTCCACCATCCAAACCACAGGCATTGAGATCCTCAAATGCACGCAAAACACATTCTCATGAGAAACCAGAAGCAGCTTGTGAATCACCAAGCCAGTCCACTGTGACCCAAAGTTCACGGTCCAGCCGCGAATTCTGTAGAAACACCCTTCCTCAATCTCCAGGCATGTCATTCAAAGACCTTCAAGCAAAATTCCAACAAGCTGCTCTTGACTCTGACCATAAAGCTGTAAGTTTTAAGCTCTTTTCTTATATAGCTCTAGCTTTACAAAAACTTGGCCAAAAAAAATCAAATGAACAAACTGTTTGGACTGAACTAATCATATTGATGTTTATAGCCTCCTCTTCGATCACCATCAGTCTCCAAATGGCACACTAATCCTATGTCAGCACCATCAACACCACCAGCGGTAGATGGTAGATCAAAATTCTCTAAAAAGTTGGATTCCGATGCAGCTTTTACCAATCTAAGATCAACTCAGACACCGAGATATGCGGCGGATCAACAAGGTTCAAAAGATCAGCCATCTAGCAATGATACGTCAGACTTACCTAGGGTTTCCAAACCTCCCAATATCCCAGCGAAACCTTCTTTAGTTTATGGAACTTCAGGGCTGGCGACAGAAATATCTCAAAAACTGGAGCGTGGATCGCCTGGTCCTATAAATGCCAACAAGAAAGAAGATATCAAGTCTAACGACAGTCGAGCACAGCATAGCCCCAAACTGTCTAATGTATATAAAAATCTACCGGCCGTGCCCAATCCAAATCGGCCAACTGTCCTTCTAAGGTCCGAATCCGCTGCATTCGGACAAGATGGATCAATAAGCAAATCAGCATCACAACGGAAAATATGGATGGCAAAATCTAGTGGGACATTATCGTCACCCGTACCATCATCATTGGTGTCGACACCAACATTGGAAATACCCATAGCTCGTAGTACGACAGGCAACAGCGTTAGCAGCACAGCCTCATCATCGTCCACGGGATCTCAAACGAACGGATCACATAAGCGCGGGCGTGGATACAATGGGATAGGAAACTTTTTTGGCGGAGGTGGTAATTCCGCTGAAGACCATCATCAATCCATCAAAAATTCTATCACTATTGTATCTAGAGAACCCATGCAGCAACGAGACAGCATGTCCTCTTCTGGGTCTACACGACCGTCGTCATCAGTAGATCTGAATGCTTATGGCTCGCAACCGGCGTCACCGCTGTTAGATGGTCGAGATCCTGAAGCAAAACGTTCAATGAAGCGGCACAATGTCATCAAAGAATTGGTTGAGACGGAACGTACATATAGCAATGACATGGCATTGCTAAAATCAGTTTACTACGACTCAGCACTTGCGAATGGCTCCATTTTAGACAAATCGGATGTTAAGCTACTTTTCTCCAACCTACCCACCATTGTTGACTTTGAAGCTGAATTCTTAGCTCTGTTGGAGGTCTCTAGTAACATGGAGAACGACACTGATTGCAACAATGATGGGGAATTAATGTCGATTGACCAATCCAGGGGAGAGGAACAAGGCAGCTGTGTGGGGATGGCATTCATGGATATGGTAATAGTTGATTGTAATGAATTGCTCCCATTTTTGAAACTAACTATTTGAATCAAATAGATGCCGAAAATAGAACATATCTATTGTGAATATTGTAAAAAGCATGAAACTGCTGTCATACGATTGCAAGAATTGGAAACAAAGCCCGAAGTGCAAGCCTTTTTCAAGGTATGGAGTGTATGACGTTAGGCATCATCCAATGGCCATAGAATCTAAAACCATGTTTTATCTTTTTGTATAGTCTTGCCAACAACAAATGCAAGACCGAACGACCAGTTGGGACTTGGGCAGTCTGCTAATCAAACCGGTCCAGCGCGTTTTGAAGTACCCGTTGTTACTGCAGGTAATGTAACACATGATTAATAGGGTTCGCATTCGTCGACATTAAAAGCTGACCTTCTATATAGCAAATTCGGATGCTGACCTTACCCGCGCATCCTGATTTCGAGAATTTGGAACGAGCTACAAAAGAAATACAAGATGTAGCAGATCGAATTAATGAAATTAAGCGACGAAAAGATATTGTGGAGAAAATCGTTGGTGACCGACGACGCACAGATGTTAGCGTAAGTACCCACGCGCCCTAGATTCATTGTATCAGCCCCTAAGCTTAACCTTCGCTAACAAATTGCCTTGCAGATGGTGTAAGTTAATTAATACATTGACAAATGAAGGACTATCTATCATCATTCTTACCTACTAACACTCTCTTTAGCCACGGTATTAACAAGACATTCACAAGGCGAGCTCAAAAATTTAAGCAAGCAACTGGTATTGCAAGTGAAGGGACTCAGGATATTTTATTCGACGCATTATTTGTAAAGTTTGAGGAACAGCAAGAATCTGCTAGGCAGCTTGCGCGTGATGTTCAAGCATGGATCCGTCATGTCAAAGAGAATTTCGAGTCCATGTATCAATTCTCCGTTAGTCTGGAAGATTTATATACTTCTTGGGGAGGTGTCACGGTGCGAAGTTTGGAAAGGGTGAAAGCGTTCAAGGAATGCTCTGTCTCTTTCGTCACCTCCCTGTCTCGAGAATTGGTAAGCCGTGTTTAACATTGCATATTCCTCTTGTTTTCACTGACTAACAACTGTTCGTAGGAGGCACTGGTTAGAAGTATCATTTATACTCGCATAGATTCCTTTTTAAAACTTTTCAGTAATCCAGCACAAGTTATTGTGAAGAGATCCAACAAATTGATCGATTATGATCGTGCCAATGGTATCAAACAAAAGGGTAGTGTACCAGATAAAGCCTTGCAGGAATCGGCCGATGCTTATGTGTCGATCAATGCCCAATTAGTGGACGAGCTACCGCGCTTCTTGACTCTATCCTCTCAATATTTCGACCTGATTGTTGAAGAACTGGCAGGTGTGCAAGCCAAATTCTGTCGACTGATGAGGAATGAATGGAAGCGTTTTATGTTCAAGGGTCCATACGCTCTTGCGCCGGACGATAAGAATCTCGATAATTTGACCACGGAAACCATTATTTCGACCTATAGATCCGCCATGCAAGACCTTGAGCCATCCATCCAAGATATCATCGCCGTTAATCCAACCCAGTGGGAAGACATCCCAGGATTCACAGCTCCAAGTCCAGATAACATCACCCCAACATCCTCGGTTCAATCTGACCAATATTTCGGCTCATTCGTTGGGGGCATCAGAACTCCATCATTGAATAGTCTGCCCATGAGTGATGGTAAGTTCTGACCTTTTCTGGGGTTTAAGAAATACTATCACTTTGATCCTAACTTGACCGTTTACTTTTTGTTTCTGCTCATTAGGAGTACCAAGCAGCCCTTTCCGTAGGGGAATTAGTTTGCAATCAACTGGAAACAGCTTGAACCAGGATACAGGCTATGCACCTAATCTAATTCAGGTGGCATCACCTCAACAAGCCAATTGGACAGAGTCGAGCTCGGTAAATGGTGATCAGCCGTTGTTTGAACGCATGGTTCTGTTTGATTGCGATGCCGCTAGTGAGGATCAGCTTGCCGTCCGTCAAGGTGATATAGTCACAGTCTGGCAAGCGGATGATGATGAGTGGTGGTATGCCTCATCCACCCATACCGTTACCGGTGAAGAAAGATGGGGATGGGTGTGGGCAGCAGCCTGTCAATGATCCTGTTCTGAAACGGGTACCTTTAACAACTATCCGATAATTTGTACATATATATACTTACAAGTAGTTTCATGACGATCCTTAAGTAGGATTTGTTCACTGTACCATAATTTTGTAACAATGTTAGGGCAAAAAACCTCTTTAATTTTCCAACTAAACCTATTCTATAAATGTGAAGTGATTTGCCATAGACATATAACAGCCATTCTGTTGAGACACAAATAGATGTGGCCCAATCGTATTCTTGTCATTCTAATGAGTCACACTTTTTAAATCTGAGAAGCTTCTATACCTGTATCCGAACTTTGGAAAATACGAGATGCAAATCAGGTACTGTAAATTTCATTGCAATAATACTGTTTGTGAGCATTTTGCACTCGTCATATAGTAATTAGCGTGATATACTCCTTGGTGTAATGCTAATTTTGACAGAGACGCATTAAACAATCAATTTTCCTCAACCAATCGTTCATACGTTTATACCTCTATATTGTTCTTAGGTTTCGCTTTGGTCTTGGATTCATGGCAAAACACTGTACTTCTGAAACAAAGATACCTTAACCTTCCGAATTATAGGCTTATAGCTCTCGGAAAAGATCGTTTGACAGATCGAGCTCCTTTCAACTGTGAATTATTCGTACCGACCACAAAATCTACTCAGCACACCGGCAAAGTACATTTGCGACTTACCCGCATTGACATATTAGTTTTTTATATATGCTAGACATGACTGCGGCGAATGCCTTAAACTAATGAAAAATATTAGAAAATTTGCGAACCCTTGATCAACAGTTAATGGTTTCAAAAAGTGCGCAAGCGAAACCTGGTGAGACAGGGTCTGAAAAAGTGGGCAGACCAATAACTACAGCCAAAATAAAAATATAAAAGGACCAGCTTCTTGGCTGCGGCGAACAATCGATTAAATCAACTTCTAAAAATGTTAACCCACATGTTTACTTTTCTCGCTGTGGTTGCTTTCGCAATCATGACTATGGTGTCTGCCAATGGCACCAAGCACCAAGTCACTGTAACGAACTCGGGCTTCTCACCTTCCTCAATCTGCATCTTTCCTGGCGACTCGATTACATGGTACTTCCAAGACGCCGGCCACAATGTTGAGGAAACTACCGATATTGGATCTTGCACAAGCAAGCACACCTTTAAGAGCACAACTATGCAAGGTGGATGGAGATGGTCGCGTCAATTTAAGACTCTCGGACTTACTACCTACATGTCTAGTAATAACAATGACTGTGCTAATGGGTTTAAAGGCGATATACACGTTCAAGACAGATGTGATCCCACCTCCTCCAGTGGAAATAGTTCCAGTGAGTCATCCTCAGATTCGGGCTCTTCATCTGCTTCGCCTGCACCTTCTTCCTCCCCCTCTCCATGGATGAGAGATGAAAACACATCCACTTCTTCCACACCAAGCTCCCAAACCTCACCAAGCTCTAGTAGCGCTAATGTCACACCATCAGCTACAAGTTCTTCTTCCACTCGCACTCAAGCCTCTTGGATAGGTTCTGTCGTTGTTGTTACCTGTATCTTCTTGGTCCTCTAAATATTGGTATTCGCTTCTACCACTTATTATAAGCGAGATGTTAGCATTAAATCAAATACGAGGTTGACCCTCTTTACAGCATTTTATTACAATAGTTGCATTGGAATTCCATGTCTCCATATGCATCACAAGAATGATAGTTTGATCATTAATACATGAAGATTTTTTCGTCTATTTTGACCGATTTGCATATCTAAGCAAATTGTTCGCGTGTTTTGGAGTTTCAAAGTACATTGGATATGTGGCATACGACATAGCGTAGCATGGTTGGACATGCGTTAGTGGAGGGGGCATAGGTCGTGCTCGCGTATGGTTGTGACGGTGTGGAATAGTAGTAGACACTGCAGAATTTGGAACTGGATTAATGATGGGCGACATAACTGGCTTGCTTTTTTTAACTTGCTGTGAACCAAGTCTTTGGAATTTTAAGACATTGTGATATGGGACTATACGATAATTCTGAGTCGCCTTTGGCTTCTCGTCTAATACCAGGATACACTATCACGGTCAATGAACATGTCTTACGAATACAGCATAATTACTGTGGCAAGATCTATCTTACCATCACTGCTGTCTTCGTCGTCACTTGGCAGCGGAGCGGATTTAATTCGTTTAGGCACTGAAGGCCGAAATCGTACGTGAACGGCCTTTTCGTATTTATGGTGCTGCTGGCCTTCAGAATCATATAATGTGTCGTCTGAAGAGTAACCGTCGCTCTCATCTATAAAACACCAATTAAGTTTTGTGCACTGTTACAATGGTTGCCAAGCTTTCAACGTACCTGGTGCGGGAGTGATTTGTATTATGGGTATACTTTGGGACAAAGTATTTGTACGTGAGTCCGAGGTCATAATTATAGAAACTCTGGCAGAAAAATTGCTTGGAGTATGTCAAGAGAGCGTTGCAAGTGATCAGGACATAATGCTCAGATATATAGCTGTCGCACAATGATAAATATAGCTCAGGGGGCTCAACTCTAAACCATTGTGTTCGTACCCGGATATTGGCAGTAACCCCTGACAGTTTGGCAGCCTAGAACCTCCTTTCGACCAATACAATCAAAAAATGATAACAAAGACGTCCAACCTCTACCAACTTCATTAACCGATCCACTTTAACTTGAAACTTTAATAGATTTGATCGTCAAAGGGAACTGCTTTTTTCAGAATAAAATGAAGTGAACTATTTATTATTGTTGATTTTTCATTCTTGGCTCTAGCAATGGATATAATGCACATTATGAAAGACGTCGGGTCGGATATATGATAAGAGAAATTAGAAATACATCTTTTTGTCATTGAAGTCCAAAAGTAATAAAACAACAAGGAAAATGGGTGAATTATCAGGGCAAAAATTTACAGTGAAATAGTAAGATATGATTGGTTTGCGTCGGCTCGCAAAAATTGCTCACTCCATACCGTTACCGCAGCCTCGGCAACTATCAAATGGTCTATCACAACCACAACCACAAAGCATGACACCATGCTCGTTAAATACAGCAGTTGGAGATTTCCAGTCTTCTCCTGCAATGTCATCTAAACTCGGTTTGCGATGCACCACTGTAGCTTCGCCTATAATGGATGTTGAAGTATACCCGGCATATGGATCTTTCTTTCCTTTCATAACCTTGGAAGGATGAACGTCGCATCCAGGACATGCACAATCGTCACCACATCGGCAGGTCACTAGTACTATTCGGCTCTTTTTTTCCGAATGTTTATGCTTGCTGCTTGTACACGGTCGATTATTAGTACAACATGGCTCGAGCACATTGGTATGCTTGTTATCTGCTGAAGTGATCTGAGAACCACAGCAATGTTTTTCAGTATTTTCATCCTTCTTTTCTGTTTTTGCCTTTGAACAGCAAGATGCCTTTGGTGTGTCGGCTGTACCAACATTGCTCAATGGTATATCACCATAATCTTTGTCAGATAACTCTACCGAGGCAGTGACAACAGTAGCAAAGTGATGCAACATGGATTGCTGTAACGTGTTTGCATTTGGTATAAGTGGTCGTGCCGCTATACTGGGTGGTTGTATCTTTTGAAGATCATCCACATAAGGTCGTCCATTGCTTGAAGCATATAATGAGTGATGGACCGGCGTTGGTTGTATTGGACTTGGTGGACTGCTGCTAGACGTATAATCTGCTGGAGATTGTGCTTTGTCGCACTCACACTTATTGTGCATCTTTCGAGTTTTTCGTAGTAAGCGGCAAGTTGGACATTGGCTAATGGGTCGGCCTTTCTTTTTCACTTCAAACAGTTGTCTCTCCATGTGAGTACATCGTGACGAACGGTGGCCCTGTTGGTAGTGAACGTGATTCAGTTTAGTTTTCGATCCTAATTTTAAGTTATATATCTTTTCGGTCAGGTCTTACTTTTATGCAAGAAGCTATTGGCATAGGACATAGACTGGGTGAGATGCTGTTAAATGATCAAGACAAATTTGTAAGTGACATGGTACATACCACACGCCATTTTCTTCCCACTGACATTCATTGTTGAAAAGCATATAGAATGTCGACAAGAAAAATTTCAATGACTTGTTCAAAAAAGGGATTTCGGTCCCAGCCACAGCGCTGTTCGCCACTTCTTTCCTCCGGCACTTTCCATCGCCTTCTTTCCCTTACTAACATGAGTCGTGGTCCCGGTGGGGTATACGCTATCCCAAGCCTGGTGAATGCCAACGGAGTCAAAGAATGTGTAGAGTGCCAAAAGTCATTCACCATCTTCCGTCCAAAGTATCATTGCCGAAACTGTGGTAAAGTACAAACTTCTTGGCTCTGTCAAGTGTCGAAAATGACCGCTTCCCCCAACTAACATTGCACAAATCTCCGTCGCGCTGCAGGAAGTGTTGTGTGTGCAAACTGTTCTGAACATCGAAACGATATACCGAAATTTGGATACCAAAAGTATGTTGGGTTGACCTCAATGTAATGACATGATAGACCATGATGACTCATCCTTTGAAATCATTAGCCCAGTGCGGTGCTGCGATAGTTGCCATGAGATGATTCAAATTCAGCGTATGGGAACGCAAGCGCTTTTACAGCTCCCAATGAAGAAGTTGAAACATTATCTGTCAGCCTATCAATTACCTACCAAAGGTGCCTTGGAGAAACAGGATCTGGTGAAAATAATCGTACAATCTCACCCCATATCTAATTCAAGCGAAATACACTATAGAAATTTTAAAGCGAAAGAACGAAAAGCAATTCGTCAAGACACGCCGGAACGCGACTCGCAATCTGATAGCGGTGGTACTTTCTCTGGTTTTGTGAACGGATTGGTGGATGGAATAGGTGATATCTTCAAAGATGACGACGAGCTAGCCAGACGAGAGGAGGAAGAGCAGCGTCGACGGCAGAAATATCAGCAACGACAGGAAACATCACGGAGTCAGCAACAACAGCAACAGCAGCAACAACAACAACAACAACAACAGCGACAGCAACAACAACAGCAACATCAACAACAACAACAACAACAACAACAGCAGCAACAGCAACATTGGAGGCAGCAGCAACAGCGGCAGTGGCAGCAACGGCAGCAACAACAATACCAGCAACAACAGAATCAGAATACCCCGCGTACCCAAACTAATCAATCTTCTACAACTACTAATTCAACACAACCACCAAATCGACCACCAACTGCGACGACATCTCCACCACCTAGATCATCGCCAGCAAACGGCTCTCCGGATCTCGTAGAACCTCCTTCTCTTGACACACTATTACAAGCCAAGATTGATCCCGGTACCTTATCAGTGCGCACACTTAAAGCTATTCTAAAGGCGAATTTTGTCGAACACTCTAAAGTCCTGGAGAAGTCGGAGTTAGTCACGCGGGTCGGACGGCTCTTGGAAGATCGAAAGCAAGAACGACAGCGCACCGACAATAGAGATCTTGAGGATGAGGGATTGTGCCGAATATGCTGTGACGCGTCTCAGAATTGTGTGTTTTTGGTAAGGCAAAAAAAATCAGCATTACAGTTGCTCATAGCTGGGTTTTTTCCATTCTTACTGAACCCGGCTGTCACTTTTAGGAATGCGGACACATGGTGACTTGTATGGAGTGCGGTAAAAAAGTACGTGATAAATATCCATCAAATATTCTCTTATTCTCTCGTATTAACTTTTGTACTTTGTAGCTAGTTGCCAGTCGTAATGAATGTCCAATTTGTCGAGAGCGTATTGTCAAGTTGGTTCATGTCTTCAGGTCATAAAAAGTCGCAGTCCCATTTTTCTAATAAAAAGCAGTCCACAGCTTTAACATTTTTTTTTTTTTTTAAAAATTGCTGTATTTCCTACTACTGATCTCGGTGTCTGTGAAATGGTCGCTGCTAAGAAAGAGACCAAGAAAACAGGCGATTCCGCCGTAAAGAAGAGAAAGCAGCAGGAAGATTCCAGCTCGGCTGTCGCTGCTAGAACCACCGATGAATTCAACTTTCCTAGAGGTGGAGCCAGTGTTTTGACCGCTTTGGAACATAAGGAGATCAGTCGCAAAGCCGATGAGGATGTCTTGTTCTCGGTAATTCAACAACGCTTTGAGATTTACATACTCTAAAAGGCTGTATATTAAACATTTCTAAATTTTAGAACGACGGAAGCTCGGCGGCTGCACAGTCAGAAACACCGGCTGCAAAAAAGCGAAAGAACAATAAGGGCAAAGCAAGCAAAAAGTCTGACGAAACACCAGTCACTAACGGTAAAGAGAAGATCAAGATTGAGTCCTTGTCATTCAAGGTAAGATTTAGACAATACCTCTGTGGTTGTATAGCAGTGATGTTGACCTATTTTTTTTTCCAGCGTTTGAACGTCGGTATGACCTTGTTGGGCTGCATCTCCAAAATCAACGACTTGAATTTGGTGGTATCATTACCGCATCAGCTTGTCGGCTCTGTCGCCATCACCGAAATTTCTGACCCCATCACCAAAGCAGTTGAGGCTGTCGCCCAAGCTGAAGAAGAGGATGAGGAAGGTGTTCTGCCTGATCTTGCTAATCTGTTCAAAGTCGGCCAATGGGTTCGATGCTGCATTATTCAGCTCAGTGGATCTGATGAACAACAAGGCGTCAGTCTCGATAAGCGTTCCAAAACAAAGAAACGTATTGACTTATCACTCAAGCCAGAAATTGTTAATAACGGCGTCGTCGTAAATGATTTTGCGAAGGGCATGGTATGTAGTTAGCATGCTATCAAACTATGTAATCGTTGGTCTTTTCTAATCATCCCCTTTTACCTAGTCGCTGGGTATGTCAGTGCAAAGCGTCGAAGATCATGGCTATATTTTGTCTACTGGTATCGATGGTATCAGCGGTTTTTGCCACAACAAAGACGCTAAGAAATATACTGAGAAATTCAATGGCGGCAATCCTTTGGTCGACGGTCAATTAGTCCAGTGCAGTGTATTGAACGTTCCTGAAAATAAGCGAACAGTCAATGTGACTTTGGACCCCAAACAAGTGGTAGATTCTACGGTAGGGAGACATTAAGACACATCAAACTTTAATGGCGCGATTCCATCTAATGTATTTGTTATAGTTTGATGAACCTTGCTCCGTTATCAACTCTATTGTGCCTGGAAATCTGGTATCAGCGACGATTGCGAGCATTCACACTAGTGGCCTTGTTGTTACTTTCATGGGCTTTTTTGAAGCCACAATTGATCTGTCGCATATCGGTGTTCGTCCCGAAGATATCGAGTCCAAGTTTAAGCTTGGTCAAAACCTCAAAGCTCGTATCACTTTTTGCTCTCTCAGCACTACTCCCAAGAAAATCGGTGCTTCACTTCTTCCCAACATTGTAGATTTGGCACAAGACAATACTCCTTTGGAAGATCGATTCCCTGTTGGCAAAATTTTTGAGAAGGTCATCGTCAAGAGAGTTGACACTAAGAATGGTCTCGATGTTGATATCGATGGCCTAGAGAAGGTCAAAGGATTTGTTCACGTAAGTGCTTTGAACGCCTTGTTTACCAAACTAATGAGCCAGAGAACTTGTTATGCTAATGCATCATCATATTTTAGATCTCTCGCGTCGCAGATGACCATGTCACCGCATTGTCTGCCACAGCTGGCGATTACAAACTGGACAGCACTCATCGCGCTCGTGTTGTTGGACACAGCCCAGTAGATAATGTCCTGCAATTGAGCATGGAGCAATCTGTGTTGGACCAAAAGTTCCTCCGAGTAAACGATATCCAAGTTGGAAGTATTGTTGAGGGAACTGTGCAAAAGCTTACTGACAACGGTGTTGTTATCAATCTGACTGGTCAAATCACTGCTTTGGCTCCTCGTTTACATTTGGCTGATGTTAAGCTCACACACCCAGAAAAGAAGTTCAAGCCTGGATCAAAGGTTAAGGGTATGGTTCTGGTTTCAGATCCAGTGAAGAAGAAGGTGATTGTCACCTTGAAGCGCACCATCGTGAATAGCGAACTGCCAACTATCACCTCATATAGCGATGTCAAGCCTGGATTGATCACATATGGTACAATTTCTGGATTCCGTCCATTTGGCTGTATCATTTCGTACTGTAACAATGTTCGTGCTTTGGCACCCATTTCTGAATTGAGGTATGTCACTTATCATAAGTCAAATTTATTATCCCATGCACTAACAATTCATATCTTTCCAGTGATTCTTTCATCAAAGACCCTTCTGAAAACTTCCAACTTGGTCAGTCAGTCAAGACACGTGTCCTTACAGTCGATGCCTCAACAGCAAGTTTGCGTGTGTCCTTCAAGACAACCCCACCTGCAGAGAAGGAGAAGAAGACCGAGAAAGCAGCATCTAAGAAGGACAAGGCTACTTCCAAGCCTGTAGTTAACCCAGTTGACTCCAATATTACTACCGCTGAGGAGTATACTCCTGGTCGTGTCACCAAAGCCAAGGTCACCAGTGTTAAAGAGAATCAAGTCAACCTTGATTTGGCCGATAATGTTAAGGGAAGAGTACATATCACTGAAGCATTCAACAGCTTTGATGAAATCAAAAACTTGAAGCATCCTCTGCGACGTATACATCACGGTACTGTTATTGATGTCACCGTCCTTGGTCAACACGACAGTAAATCCCATACATACCTACCCATCACACATCGTGGCAAGTCAAATGCAATGGTTGAATGTACCCTGAAGTCCAACACCGATGCTATGGAAGTCGACAATGCAACTCCCAAGAAGCCACTTGAAATCAAGGATCTCAAGGTCGGCGACAAATTCATTTCTTTTGTCAGCGAAGTCAAAAATGACAGTTTGATGGTCAATATTGGTGTCAACTTGAGAGGAAGAATTGCTAAGATGCATGTTTCACAAGATGTCAAGGTTTTGAATGACCTCAAAGCCAACTTCATCGTTGGTCAAGCTCTTCATGCCTCTGTGTTGTCGGTCGACCAAGAAAAGAACCGTGTCGATCTTGCCAATATCACTGATGGTGATATTGCAACCGACCCTACCGTCACAGATGTCAACTCACTTGAGAAGGGCATGATTGTCCGCGGTACTGTCACAAAGGCTGATTCCAGCCGTGGTGTGGTTGTCAAGCTTGCCGACCATCTTTTCGGTAAAATCCATTTGACGGATCTATCTGATGAGTTTGTCAAAAACCCAACCAAGCAATTTGAGCCCGGTAATATCGTTCGTTGCTTCATTTTGGATTTGGACAAGGACACCAAGAAGATTGATCTTTCAGTTAGAAAGTCAAAATTGGAAGAGGTCGACTCTGCAGCCATTGTTAATCCCGAAGTAAACAAGCTTGCCGATGTCAAGGTTGATGCCATTTGCAAAGGTTACGTTCAAAATGTCGCTGACAAGGGTCTTTTCGTATTCGTTGGACGTGACACTGTTGGTAGAGTCAAGATTTCAGAGGTGTCTGATGATTTTGTCAAGGATTGGAAGGCCATGTTTAAGGCAGGTCAACTCGTTGAAGCCAAGGTCTTGTCAGTTGATGAAAAGGCCAACCAGTTGGAGCTGACCCTCAAGAAGAGTGCTATCGATCCTTCTATTGGACCCAAGAAGACTTTGGCTGACTTCTCCCAAGGCGAAAAGGTTAAGGGTGTTGTCACCTCTGTCAAGCCTATTGGCGTGTTCATCAAGATCGAAAACAGTGTTGTCAGTGGACTGTGTCATATTTCCCAAATCTCTGATACTGCAGTCAGCGATGTCTCTAAAATTTACTCTGTTGGTGATCCCGTCAAAGCAATTATCTTAAATGTTGATCTATCTAAAAAGCGCATTTCATTTGGTCTCAAAGCCTCTTACTTTGATGAGGAAGACGCAGAGGAAGATAGTGATGCTGATAGTGAGGTTGGTAGCGATGAGGATGTAGACGAGGATGAGGAAGGTGACGAAATGCTGGTTGATGATGACGACGAAGATGATGAGGTAGGAAATAAACAGTCAGCGTTACTTGATCTTATCAACATTCAATATATTAACTCTTATAAATTTGCAGGCAAACGGTATGGTCAACTTGGCTGATATGGATGACAGTGAGCAAGGCAGCGATGATGATGAAGAGAGCGATGACCAAGATGAAGAGATGGCTGAACTCCAAGAGAGTGATAACGAGAGTGATGATGAGCCCGTCGAAGCACTTCCAGTCGCCTCTGGATTCAACTGGACTGGAGAAACTGCCCCCGCCTTGGAGTCTGACAACGAAGAGGAAGAACAGTCTGAATCTGAAGAGGCACAAAAGAAGAAGAAGTCCAAAAAGAGCAAGGAGGTGACTCAAGACAAAACTGCCGACTTGGCAACACAAGCACCACAAGTCGCTGCTGACTACGAGCGTTTGCTCTTGGGTTCTCCAAACTCTTCTTACCTCTGGATCAACTATATGGCTTTCCAATTGCAACTTTCAGAAGTGGATAAGGCTCGTGAAATTGGTGAAAGAGCTTTGACCAAGATCAACTTCAGAGAGGAACAGGAAAAGCTCAATGTTTGGGTTGCCATGATGAATTTAGAAAATACCTTTGGAACTGCTGAAAGTCTTGAAGGTGTTTTCAAGAGAGCTATTGTTGTCTGCGAGCCTAAGAAAGTGTATCTTCAACTTGTCAAGATCTACGAAAGAAGCAACAAATTTGAAGTAAGATCAATTCACAATGTTTGTTTCCTATTGACCTTCTTTATTAACATATCTTTCCGACCCACAGAAAGCAGAAGAGTTATGGAAAACCACCGTCAAGAAGTTCAGCCAGTCTTCAAAAGTCTGGACATTGTTCGGCATGTTCTATCTGCAACAAAACAACGTTGAAGGTGCTCGCGAACTATTGCAGCGCAGTTTGCAATCTTTACCCAAGCGAAAGCGTAAGGATTGATATCCTCTTTTTTGAATATCCCTTATTTCTATGTGATACTAATTCTCACATCTCTTATCAGACATCAAAACAATTGTCAAGTTTGCTCAAATGGAATTCAAATATGGCGAGGCTGAGCGAGGGCGAACCATTTTTGAAGGTGTCATGAGTAACTACCCTAAGCGCGTCGATCTTTGGTCCATATATTTGGATATGGAAATCCGAAATGGCGAGCAAGATATCATTAGGTTTGTCTCATCACTGTCTTTTAATTTTTTGTCTACTTTAAATCAAATCAATAATAACTTACTACTCTATAGACGATTGTTCCAACGCGTTACGAGTATGAAGCATTCTTCAAAGAAGATGAAGTTCTTCTTCAAAAAATGGCTTGCATATGAGAAAGATAACGGCTCTGAAAAAGATATTGACGAGGTCAAGAAGAGAGCACTTGCATATGTTGAATCCATCAGCTCATAGAATTAATGTCATTTGTATCATAAAAATAAATCCACAGATTCTCATTTCATATAACAAAGATTTAGTGTAAATTGATAACTGAGTATGGGACAATGACCACATCAGAAAATCTCAGTGTAGCTCCGATTTATCCGCTGCGTCTTTGCCGTTCACCATCGCAAGAGCTCATAATGCAGCAATCAAACTCATTTTCCAACTATTTGCCTCCATATTCTCCTGATCATTACTCATCCACAGCAGGAGCTAATAGTAAGTGTTGCTTCAGAGATCCAAGTGAGCAACATGCCATAACTTACCATATTGCTTCGTTTTGCTCCAGGCAGTATAAGTTTAGATGAGGTAAAGGAAACCATGGGTGTTTTCAAGCCACATGTTATCTACCATGCACTCAACACCTTGCTTTCAACTTGTAACAGGAGGTTAAACTTTTCACAAACAATAAGAACCGTGAAAAATATGACAACATGGCAGATCTTTTTTCAATCATCGTCTTAATGGAGCATCTCGAGAAAGCCTTCATCCGAGATTCTATCACTGCCGACGAGTAAGCATACGACATCGACATACGTTAGTATATGCATTTGTTTCCTTTTTCTAATATTTACTCCTAGATATACCCCACAATGTTCGAATCTAATTGCCAAGTACAAGACAGCCTTGAATTTTTTGTCAGATAGTGTTACAGATCTCGAGTCTTTTATGGCCACATACAAGGTACTGTTGTAGCTTTCACTTTCCCTTGGCCTGTACTGTCAGGTGCTAGCTCATCGAAGTAGCCATTCTTGTTATTAGACATACAGCCTCTAATTGAGTTCTTTTAGCTTTCATGCCCGGCCGCAGTCATTCGTTTCAAAATTGGTGTCCCTGCTACATATGAACATGCTATCGGCGACCCAAGTAAAGATACAGGCAAATCCGCAAAATATGTTGCCGAAGTTGTACAAGTAAGTTGTTTCTGTTTATTGGGCTGGTATATGCAAAAAATGTCGTTTTCTGACTCTTGCCTTACAACATATAGCATTTTATCACTTTAATGGACACTCTCAAGCTAAACATCTATGCAGCTGATAGTCTTCATCCCATTTTGGCGGACCTGATTCAATCACTTAACAATGTAACCACCCTTCCAGCTGACTTTGATGGGAAAGCAAAGGTTCGCAACTGGCTTATCACTTTGAACGGTATGAAAGCCAGTGATGAAATTACCGATGAGCAAGCGCGCCAAATGCTCTTTGATATGGAGCGAGCACACACAGAATTTTATCGTATTCTTAGCGGAGAGAGCAGTCCGAAAGAATCTGGAGCGTGAAGCGCCATCTCAGGCACTTTCCATCAATTTATAAACTTGCTGTCATTTGCAAGATCAGGCTCGGTTGCCTTTCTCTATTCTAGCACCACTCCTATACTATCTAGCATGAAACTTATTTCTTTTTTAGAAGAGTATTGTAAATAAATATATATTTATGTAACGTCATCATGCGAGCTTATGCTGGCTTGGCAACTGTTATTATATTTGGGTTGTAAGTGAAGCGTGTTGCATCTGAGAGTGACGAGCTTTCCTATTCATTGATACATCCAAAATTACCTTTCAGTAGTACAATCAATCTATCTTCTATCATCTATTTCTGAATTGGCCTACAACAGAGCTCACTCGTCCATTCTATAGGTAAAAGTCAATCTACAGGGCTCATGAACAACATTTGAGGTATATTATTAACCAAATCGAAAACCACAAAAATTGTGGAGAGATGGCCGAGCGGTCTAAGGCGGTACGTTCAGGTCGTACTCTCTTCGGAGGCGTGGGTTCGAATCCCACTCTCTTCACTTTTTTGTTTGGCTAAGCATCAACTCCGCTCTAAAATTATTGGATAATTACTTTAATCGTAAAGAAAAGCAGGCAGGCTTTTTTAATGGTTTTTTTACAATTCTCATCCTTATGTACTTTGATAAGGTTTTAAAAAAAGATATGTAAGCTGGTGCTCTGCATAGCTAATGTTGTTTAGCAAATTTGAACATGATCAAGCTAAGGGATACAATGCGACACCCAATCATAAGCTGTTTTAAAAATCCAATAAGACTTCTAGATATGTCGGAGTTTTTAATGACAAAATAAAAATGTGAAGAGAGTGGGATTCGAACCCACGCCTCCGAAGAGATCAGGGCCTTAACCTGACGCCTTAGACCAACTCGGCCATCTCTCCACTTGTTGGAATCGAGACCGATTACTGTAACATATTCGGAAGTCTAATTGCTGCAAGTTATACTGGCCTAAATTATGGTTTTTGCTATGTTCATCCTACATCTAGGGATTAATCCTTACTCTCATATTACTCTATATGGTCCATTGGATTTTTTTTTTGCTCATTTTTCAATATGGGTTTATGTTTGACTGGGACAGATATTACTTGACCTTACGCTTCACGAATTTTTGCATTTTCGCGATGGTAATACATGTAAAGCATGTTCTATGAGCAGATGTCCAGGCTTTTTTATTATATTACAGTGCTAAAAAATGCTGTTATATACAGTCTTGACATCAATAAATACTCTGTCTTCTGGTAGAAATCATGTAGTCATATATTTTTTAATAAGATTAACAAATAAAAAATGAGGCTGTTCACACATGATACTAATATAGATATATCATCCAAAATAAGCAGAAACTAACATGAAGGTTATGTAACCAGTTAAAGCTTGAATATCCACAGATAATCGAGAGCTCAACGAAGTTTTGTTACTCTTTTCACCATTAGCGTTGGATTCATTACTTTTTTCAGTCGATTTTGCCAAATCTTTCTTGTTACCAGCCACAGGAATTTTAGTGTCTTTGTACTGACAGTCAGATGTTGAGCACAGACATTTTGCTGCAATAGGATCCCACCATACGCTACTGTATACGACAATACAAAAAACAATTAAAGGTCATTAAATGCAGCAATGATATATTTTTGTGATTTACTTACTCGCAATTATCTGGTAATGGCGCTCTATATCCTGTCTGACCTTTTTCTGTAGCAGATCCTGGGAGAGGGTCCGCTACAGTTGGTGCTTTAGATGGGCAATTATAACAAGATTTAAAGAATGATTCCGCATAACTGCAACTGTAAACAAAGTAGATATTAGTGAAGCGTTTTCCAAACTATGATTTAAAGAAAATATATTCGTACGTATTGAGCAATCCAGCATCAGTGGGAGTAATACCAGTATCATCCAATCCATTGCAGATCTCTTGATTTATTTTTGGCGCCGAGCAACCCATGTACGGCTGGCTGCCCATCTGTGAGCTCGGTACAGGTTTCTTCATCCACTCGATCAGCTGTTGATTTGTGACCACCCATACGTCCGGTTTAGCAGCTATCTCCTGAATTGCCTCTACGATGTTGTTTAGCTTTTCAACTGGATCAGCCATGCCAGGATAGGTAGTCAAATGTGCTAAAAAGGACCATTTGTTAAGATCTAGGTAGTTATATTCAACTTGGAAATATTTAGCTTACTTGGATGTACATAGATACCAAACGGCTGCTTTTTACCACTATAATGAGCATCAAAAGCTTTCAGGGTCCCTAGATCATGAAAAACAATAGACATGAGGATGGGAATCCTAAAACATTATGAATCATATCCGTATTTTGACGTACATTTCTTCGCATCGCTTGGAGAGCCATTAAGGTACGTATCCATCAGATGCTCAGTATTAGAGTCGTCTGTCACTGTGTACATTGGGATCTCGAACATGCCAGGAAATCTTGCTGATGCTTCGCATACGCCTTTCCAACAATCATTAGCGAGACCATAGTCTAACGTATATGGCCAGTAGTCTCTTCCGCCTGCAGAGCTAGCGCTGCTGTCATAAATGAACCCTTGATCTTTAATATTCTTCAGAGTTTCGGTGCTATAATTTACTATGATAATTTAATCAGAGGTTAGGTAATAATATTTGTGATTCTTCTAGAGACGGTTGTTACTTACAAAACGGAGAGCGGAAACCAGTGATTTTTCCATAGGGAATGCCAGAGTAAGCATTCAAAGCTTTTCTGCAGCTTTCAATTTCCTCTATGAAAAGAATTTTTAATATAAATAAGCTGCGAGTCACTTACTATGACCAGTTTAGATGTATGAGAGCTACTCACGTGCAGAAGGTGAAGAAACATGGGAGAATGTATGACTGTAAAGAGTAAAGAGATAAGCTGGATAGTCATGATTCTCCACCAAATTTATCCAATTTTGTACTTACTCTGCAACTTCGTTTCCAGCCGCATACCATTGCTGCACAGATGCATAATCGGTGAACTGATTGGAAACATACCTTTTACGTATATATTAGTAAATTAGATTTAAACAGGTAAAGACATATCATCTCGATGCTCATGAACTTACCAGGTACCTTTAGCTTTACATCCGTTTGGGTTTCTGAAAATTGAAGCAATATAATATTAAAAATAGACCAGTACCATCAGTATTAACACTTGTGTTGTAGACAAACCTAACATTTAGCATTTTATATGCTGTTTCTAACAATTGCGGCTGAATTGCATCGTCAAAGGTGATACTAAGGAATTGTGGAGTGTCACTTGGAGACATACCCGCTGGGGGATCTTTGGATGCACAATAACATGATGGAGCAACACATTTTGATGGATCGCAAGAATATTCAGGACCACTAGCCAAAGCTGCTGAACCCGGGATAAGTTGCCCTTCTTGAGCTGCAACTTGCAGCAATAGGGGTAAAATTAGACATGCAGCCGCTATGAGAGATATCATGATTCCAATTCTTTTGTTATGGATGGATCAATGGCCAAAAAAATAGAAAGTAGAAAACTGCAAGATCAATGGTTATATTAGTGCATCTTCGGAAAATATCTCCTCAAATTTTCTATGTTACTGACTATGGTGGATTAATTGTTTGGAAAAAAAAAATGGGTCGAAATTTCCGCTGATCACCGCTCAGGATCTCAATGACACTTGATAATGTTTATCTTTTGAAATGAAGAAAGACATATCAACTTATTTCAGCTGAAGTCCCAAAAAGTACTGCTGATATTTCGTATAGCTACAATTGCCCCGTTCTTCCAATAGATCAAAAAGCAGCATGGTTCGCAGCCGATTACTTTATAAATCACAAGTCTTCTAGCTACTTATTATTGCTCTTTCCCAGCAGAAATAGCTCACCAAATATAAACACATGTGTATCCCGCACGTAACAGATTGAATTGGAAAATCTTATTTTTTATCATACTAAAAACGAAATCAAGGAACAATACAATGCCAATGTTGGCGATAGCATCTAAAATATTTGAACAAATGTACTGGCTAAAGGCTTCCTGCGCCTCTTATGCCGCAATGGGTGCTGACTTATTACAGCAGGAATCGTCATCGTCAGACTTGAAAGCGTGAACGCTCTTGTTAATGCTCTTGGTGGTAGGAGGAACATCAAGTGCAGGGTTGCAAGTGAAGAAGTTGCTGGGCTTCATGCTGAATCCACATGACTCCACGGGCATAATGGGGAAATCCTCAACACGAACCAAATGAGTGACACCAAAGGTATACCACATTACGATATCAGTGTTTTCAACGGACTTACTCTCCTTGGTCCATTGGGGTAAACTATCCTCGCCATTTGCTTGATTGCAGTAGAAACCACCAGCAAACAATTTGTCTTCCTCGTAAGGAGTAGCCCAGACGGTCTTGGAGGCGAATCCAGCACGGTCATGGACAATGGAACCTGGCTTGGCAAACAAAGGAGAGTTGCTGTGAGTAACAACCTTGAAGCCGACTGGGTCCTTAGATCGAGGGTTGAGCTTGTTGGGGTTGATAATCTTCCAGAATCGAGCGGTATCAAAGTTTGAAGAGGCTTGAGCTTCTAAGGTATCCTTGTACACAGTGGTCTTGGGGTAAAATCCGTTACCATACATGTTATTTGGGTGTCCAACAGGCTCTTCTACTGCTTGAACATCTACTTGGGCAATGGAGTTCTTCAAACCATCAACCATTGGGTCAATGCGCATGGTAAAGAAATGTTGGTGGTGTTGAGCGTTGATTTGAGGAGCAACCATGGTACCGTAAGGACCAGGGGTCTCATCCTCAGCAAGAACGTGGGTATTGACTTCACCAGTAGCCTTGATTTCATAGTTGATGGTACCATCTTGGTATAAGTGCCAGTAGCAAGCATAGTCGTAGTTGGCAACTGTACAAAAATTGAATTAGAGACATAATCAAATTATCAGTACAGTAAATGAGAAATACATACCAGTGACAATGTGAGAGATAACCAAACGACGGCCACGGACAGTATGAGCGCGACCATTTCGGTATTCAGTGTGCTTGAAAAGGATACCATGATCTTCTTCGTGAAGGCAGACTGCATTGGGAACAACAAAAGGTCTTCCAGAGGCATCATTGAAGACAGCATCAAAGTAATGGATGGTACCCAAGCAATCACAGCCAAGAGCCAAAGAGTTGGTAGACAAACCAAGACCATATTCACCGACATCGAAAGCATGCTTTCTGTAATGAGGAGCTCCAGGCTCGGCATAAGGAACAACCATTTCAGAGAGTGACATACGATAGAAAAGAGGTCTCTTTTCGTCTCCGTCTTGGTAGTTCAAGTTGTGTAGCACCAAACCTTCGCGGTAGTTGAAAGAGATACGAAGGTTCCACTTTTGCCAGTCGATCTCATTTCCGTCAACCTTGAAAGACACACCCTCGGGTTGTTGAACAATAAGAGGCTTGATATCCTTTCGAAGATTTTCTTCACCAAGGAATTCGGGGTAAAAGTTGTGGGGCTCCATGGGAATAGTTGGACGCTTGAATTTGGAATCACGAGGGGCGATACGCTCAATATCAATGACCTTCATCTGGTTCAAATCTGAGTAGAGAGAGGGAAATCAGTAAAGCACACAACACTAAAGACCATATACTACAAAATAGCTACTTACCGATGATGGGAACAAAGTCAAGAGGATGAGCATATTGATTATCATCTTCACTAAGACGGTAGTACATGAGACCTTGCATCACACGCTTCTCGGCTCCATCAACATGTCTGCCAATAGCCCAGGGATCAGAGTAGACCTTGGACATATCGGTGATACCAAGTTCAGCGCATTCAGCTGCAACCTTAGGGTCCTTATTGATCAATTCTTCAACCTCAGCCATCTCATCGAAAGTGATGATGGGTTGAACGCCTTCCATATGCATCCAGGACTTGACCTTATTATCAGTCAAAGACACGATAGCTTCGTATACTTTGCCAGAGGGACGCTCAATGATGATGACAAAAGATTCGCGCTCAACGGTTTCGGGCTTGGGGGTTTCCTTGTCCCAGCCAAGGTAGGCCATCATGATATCCTTGGGGGGTTCACGAAGAGTGATAGTGTTGAAGACAAACTTAGAGTCTTCTTTGCTTTCTCGGATGAGTTTGGCAGTCTGTATAACTTCATCGGTGGACAGAGAGTCCAAAGGATGGGGTTTAGATGTAGACTTTGTGCAAGGCATAATTATATGAGCAGGGGGGGTAAAGAGACTATAGAGTGTAATTCACAACTTGTTTCCGAGGGGCTTTATATATTTTTTAAAAACAATCGTCTTTTAGTCAAACCAAAGATTCCATAGGCTAATATTGAAAGCTGAGAGTAGAGGTGGGAAAGATAGGCTGAGAGGGTTAACGGCTGCCCTAATTGGCAATACGATTTGATATGAATGCTACCCTCAGACCAGCAAGCATGATCAAGCTACAACTGATGCTGGTTGCTGTCGTGATAAATGCATTTTAGCTCAATGAAAGCCTGTTATGATCGTGACAATCTGCGTTCAATACTGATAGCAACAATCGTCGATCACTCTATAAGTATATTTAACTGCAAGGATAACTCATTGAGCCATATTGATGTGCAAAGAACCCTTGTCAAACTCCAACGCTAGTTGTGTAGCTTAAAAGGGGGTTAGTTTAGTAAATGAGGACTCACAAGCGGATGACTTACTCAATTTGAAGTGGGACGCCTAAAGTCCCGAAACCATCTCCCAGCCTCTTACAAATCCTTGACCAGTTAAAACGCTTCTTTAATTCAAACCCCTCCACCTGTCAAGTACTTTTAGCCATTATCTTTCAATACATCCAGTCATTTCTCAATGTAAGAAAAAGGCGATTTGCGTACAACCACATCAAAACCAATGGCATCATCTCAGTAAATTTTGCATGCTGCTCTCATAGTTTAACTGGCACTTTTGCTCTAATTTGCACAAAATGTGTCTCGTGACCCTATTTGTCAAGATTTTGGCCCAGCTCGAATGTGATTGGATGTACATTATAAATTGTAAATTGAACCTCCGGTGATATGGACCTGCGAGCTGTACCAAATGCAAGCTCATTACTGGTCCGTTTCTGAGCAAAGTCTGAGAGGACTTAGTAAGGACGCATCATAGACACCAATTGCGGGGTATCGGTGAAAGCATTGCACTTTTCCCAAGTGCTTTTGAAGGTTCAACATAAATATTAAGAGAACATCAAGAGTACAAACAGTATAAGGAAATTGCATTTAAATCTTTTACTATTCGACCGAAGATACCGCCACAGCCGGAATGGATCAAATTGTCGTAAAAGGGCTATCTCATGTAGAACTCTAATTCCCTATGTTTGTTATGCGAGCTGAGCATGATAAGGTAACGCAAATAGATGTCACGCAAAATACAAAGGTGAGCAGATATTGTCAGGTGGCGCGCTTAAAACTATTAAGCACTTTTGAGAGATAGATCAAAGATTGAAGCATAGTATTATCGTATTTTGAGTACTGTAGCTACCAATCTAGATATATATTATTATTTTAAGCAAAAGATACTTTGAATGTACCATCCATGGTTCTTGGTCAGTGGCCAATGATGAGGTATCACCAACTTTGGAAATATTTCGTTGCCGAAGTAGGCACCAAACGTCGATAGTCACGTGCAACCCGAATATACCTCACAGGCATCTCTGAACGGAGTTTCAATCGTAGCCATGGATGTACGCAGTTACCTCCACACTTCGTTACAACAGGTAAGTATAGACGATTAGCCGAAAGAGTCAAATGCTATTCGGTCTATCCAACGTCAAAAGAATCTGTAAAAAACGGACCTCTAACTGATGTCTGCTTTTCACAGTATCGAGATCCAACCCGGACATTCAGAGATGTTGACACGGTGCTGCAAATGTATGGGTCATTAAAGCCAAAGATGGATACATATAGTAAGTGTATATATTTGGTTTTTTTTCAAGTCCGTATATGATAGTTCTAACTGATTTACGACTTAGCCTACGACCACGGAGACACACAACTTCTTCTATGTTTGTATGGGACAACCCCAATAACATACCGATCCTCACCTTATAATATACCAGTAGCCATGTGGATTCCAACAGATTATCCCACTCATCCACCAATATTCTATGTGAAACCAACATCCAATATGCTTGTTCGGCCGGGAATGCATGTCGATGTCAGCGGTCTATGTTATCATCCATACCTTGCTAGTTGGAAGGAAGATGTAGCGGTAAGAATTAGCAACGTCATTGACGAATTCTAGGCTGTCGAACTAATACGGTAAAACAGAATCATAATCTTGTAGAGTTGATTGCTATTTTCCAACAAGTGTTTGGAAAGGAGCCTCCTGTGTATACAAAGCCTAGTACATCCAATCAGTCTCCTACTAACACGCCACCGCCGACAAATGCCCGTATGCCAAGCCCTATCGGTAATAAAACTGGTACTCCACCAAACGCCAATGTATCGTACCCAACATCAAGCTCTGGTAGTGAGGGTACAGCTTTTTATAATATAAGTCAAGTGTTCTCTTCAGTAAGTTGTGTATAAGTGATTGAAACTTGCACATTTGTTTTGACTTTGCAGTTGCAGCTGACTTTTGACCTCTTTTTTTTTTTTTACCTTTTTTCTGCTCCAGAATTTACAGTCATCACCAAATCCATCCTATCAATCCGTAGCGTCTCCACGTTCTCAATCGAACAGAACATTGATGCAAAGCAACCCCACAGACTTAACACCACTGCAACAACAAGCATATCGAAAATTAGTTGATCGAATGAAGGACTTCGAATTGTCGATCTCAGTAGACATGGACAGGTTATTGGAAGCCAATCGACAACTCAATGATGGTGAACAGCAGATAGGCTATGAGCAAAGATTGTTGACTGATGCCAAGCAGCGGTTACAGAACAATATTGAGCTCGTTCAACAGAAAAATCAAGAAATTGACAAAACATTAGAACAAGTGAATAACCTTCCTGATGTAGTGGTAGATGAATCCCTATGCGGCACTACGGTGGTATACAATCAGTAAGTAATGTTGAGGCAGGTGAGCAGCGTTTGTGCATATATTTACCAATTGCATACAGGTTATTCGACCTTGTGGCCGAAGATAATGCAATTGTGGATACCATATACTATCTAAGCAGAGCCTTAAACACCGAAGTTATTGATCTAGCAACATTTATGAAGGCGAGTTATCAAATGTCCGATGTAAGCCAAATAGGCTAGTAATGCAGCTAACCGTTTCCCCATGTTTGACAGCTTACGAGAACGCTGAGCAAGGAGCAATTTATGAAGCGGGCATTAGTGCAAAAGATACGGGAATCGGCTGGATTAGCTTAGATGGTTGATGGAGATATGGTACATGTGTAATGCGTATATATTCTACTATAATAAACAAGATATCCAAAATGACGCTTTATCTTAGCGCTGTTAACGCTAAAAGTAAATTGAGGAGGATAGTTTATCGATTTCCGAACTGTTCCTGGCACGGGCCCTTCCTTATCCTTGTCCAAATTTGAAATTCCGATACGTGACGTGATGCATTCTATTAAACAATTAAAAGTCCTTTGGCCCTAAATTGGCTGGCAGCTTCAACCTTTTCATCAAAATCCTTCCATATGCCTGCTCACACCATTAATCCCAACAACCCTCCTTGCCCTGCTTACAGAGCCAGTGAAAAGGGAACGTTTGCTTGGGATACATCTGCTAGAAGATGGCCTGTCATTCTGACAAGTGTCATTGATGATATGTGCAAAGCCATTGCACAAGAATCCAATCAAACCAAGATAGCTGAAGGCAAGACCATTGTTGAAGGTATTTCTCAATTAAAGAATGATATTGAGCATGATAGACCTATCCGGTAAGTGTTAGTGCAAATGGGCAGATTCTGTGTTTAGCAGAGTTGCTAACGTTAACCACTCTCAGCCCTATCAAGGAAGACGGAAAGCCTGACGTTGCTGTATGGAACAAGCAAATTGCTACTTACTTTCCTAACAGCACCTGGTTTGACGGTAGCTGGTTGTACAACGAGTGTTTGATGTACCGTCGATTGAGAGAGCTTTATAACCTTTCCACACTCTGGCAAGATTATGATCCTTTCCTGTCCCAAAAGAATGCTACTTTCAAGGGATCTTTCGGAGCCGTTTTTGAGCTCGCTCACAAGTTTTCTAATCTTATCGACGTCAACTCTGAAGAGGATGGTCAAGTCATGTTCCATGAACTGATGCAGGTTTGCTTATGGGGAAATGCTCATGATTTGAGTCTGTTGACCAACATGAGCCAAGAGGATATCCGTAATCTCCAAGCTACTGGCAAAGAGAAGCTTGAAGAGCAAGAAAAGAACATTGTGGTCAACGATCTTGATAAGGTCTGGAATCGTGTCAAGGATCTTAAGAATGCACGCATTGACTTTGTGCTTGATAACGCTGGCTTTGAATTGTTCGTGGACTTGGTTCTCGCAGACTGGTTGATCCAGACCAAGAAAGCCTCAAAGATTGTTTTCCACTGCAAAACTGTTCCATGGTTCGTCTCCGATGTCATTGAGGACGATTTCCCCATTCTTTTGGACAGCTGCTTGCAACCCGATTTCTTCGCTTCCGAGTCTCCCAGCCAAGAGGATGTTACTGCGTTGAAGAACCTAGCCTCCCGATGGCAACAATATATCAAGGAGGGACAGTGGGTCATCACCTCTCACCAATTCTGGTGCACTGGTTTGGCTTACAGACACCTCCGCGAGGAAGCCCCAGAACTATTCGATGACTTGGCCAATAATTCTCAGTTGGTATTTTTCAAGGGCGATTTGAACTTTAGAAAGCTCACCTATGACTGTAAATGGCCGGTTACCACTCCATTTGCTACTGCACTTGGTGAAGATCTTAACAAGAATTTCACTTCCATCTGCAGTTTGCGTACCAATAAGGCTGATGTCATTTGCGGTTTGAAGGAAGGTCAGCAAGAGAAGATTGAACAGACAGTTTCACCATTGGTATGGAGATGTGGAGGCAAATATGCCGTTGTACAGTACTCTTCTGGCAGAGAATAAATGCACAAATATAGAAGTGCTATAGAAGTAGAAAAGAATATATTGTAATAAATTTTGACCCCATTTTTCCACACATTGTGATATCCACCCGTGCTGCCTGCTTTTGTACGAAATAGATCACCCATTGTTCACGTGCCACATAATGACCTTTATATCCATTCAAGGTGATTATCATCAGTGCTTTGAGGCGACGGTATATATAGCTCTTGACAAGAATGAGCGATGGCTGACCATCTATATTATTTTCTCCACTTGCCGGTCATCCTGGTAATATGGTCAAGGAGAGCGACACAAAAGTAGCACCTATACAAGCTATTTTCAATTCCACCGATGTAGTAGTCGATGTTGATCCTTCAGCAGTGACTTCAACAGTAAATGACGGAGATAATCGCACCAATAGTACAGAAACTAACGATACCAGCCAAGATAAATTATTATGGATGGAAACTCACAAACAATTTGCTTTAATTGAAGAGCATGTGCATTTTAAACAATGGCCACAGGCAGTGGATGCTTTGTTTGATTTTGCAATTGCTCGACCGCAAACTCTACCTCCTATATCCATTCGTCGTTTAGCAAAAGTTGTAACCGATATTCACAATGAAGATTCCGATATAAGGGAACGCGTATCCAAATTCAGAGAAGTTGGCAGTACTACAGGCACAGAGCCAGCGACTTCAGGATCGTCCAGTGCGCTGACATCTGGAAGTATCACTGCAGCAGGCAGTAGTTACATGAAATTGATCGTTGGGTTGATCGATGAATACTGCTTATATGATTTTGTATCAGCCAAGAATTTGTACATTCAGGCCAAAGAAAATTGTTTAGAGGCACAAATGATCTTGGGCATATGGATATCATCCGGTGACTATTTTCCCAAAAATATCTACGAAGGCACGCACATGCTCTTTACAACCTATCGAGCATTTTCCACCTATGACATGGATATACTTATCGATATACTTGATCATCTTGACCGCTTGCTATGCTGCTGTGCTCATGATATAACCAGTGAATCACGGACGAAGGCCGAATGGACCTCCTGGCTTCAGGAACAATTGCACTGGGAATGGGCGGACGAGATAGAAAACATCATCAATAAGCAAATTCGGGGAATCCTGCGTAAGATTGGATTTGGAACAGTCAGTACTGAAAAGCCCTTAGCCTTTCACATCGGTAATGGTTCTTCTTATGATTTGGGCTCGACGGTCAACTCAACGTATTTTGTACCTGGATTAAACGGCACCTTGGACGTCAGGCCAATCATATCTCAAAGTGCTATCCATATTGAATTTCCTGAACCTGTACAGTCAAAATGTATCGAAACACAAGCTGACATTGTAAGCATAGCTTGCATAAGTAAAGAAAATCCCGGACGAGTATTCTTAGCTGTGTACGAGTGTATCACCACTAGAAAAAATGGCCAAACCATACTTGGTTGGCAACCTATATTTGATCAAACTGTTGATTTATCAGCAAAGAAGATACGGCTCAAGAACGTATCATGGTCGGCTAAATACAAGTATATTGCTCTCTCTTACACAGCTTACCTCACGGATGTCGACCCTGTTTTTGGTTCTAAAGAGGCTCTAGAAAGACAGCCCTTCTCTGTACTTCTCAATGGTGCGGGCAATCACATATGCACATTGGATGGTTATGGTGTGTTTGTGAAAGACCCTGATTCTTACTATGTAGTCAACGATAATGGAGTCAAATGCATGTCCGGTCCTGACCTGAAGTTGAGCTGGAGTCTCGAGGCACCAAGAAAAGGCTGCCAACTACCATCTGACTTGGTTCTTGATCTATTGCGACGTACTGATGGGAAATACTTTATGTTCAGCGGTAGTGGTAAGTAAATGGTGACTAGAATTTGAAGTGCTGTATCTAAATACTGTTGAGCAAGCTAATTTGAGTATTTTCACACTCTCTTGCTGCAGCTGGCAATATTGAGATTATCAGATGTCCTGACGGCTACGAGGTTGGAGATGTATACTGTACAAAGAGCGATACAGGAGTCGTAGATTATGATGCTCAATACCCGTTTGAGACTGCCAGCTATATAGCTAGAGATATCCTGAGGAAAGTTCAGGTATGAAAATTGATGTATTTATTGGCCAAAAGAAGTGACTTATTGAAATATACATGAAGCATGATTTGCCGCATTATGATAATGTAGCCATTCAAAGCAACTTGATAGGCTACCTTTATTGTGAAGATTTGAATCAGGTCTCCGAACAAGATAACAATACAGAAAAGATCAAAAGGCCAACAGATCATCAAGAAGTTGCATTCATTAAGATTCATCAAACTTGGACAAAGCTCAACATATTGATCGACATCAAGGGCATGTTGATTGAGCCTTTGACTGTCAATTTCTGGCCAACTTCTCCTGACCACTTTGTAGCGACACCTAGGTGTCAATGGCTCATGTCCAACTTATCGGTAGGATTACACTCCGTAACAATACTTTTTATTATTACTGTTTGGCTAACGAATTGCCATTTTCTTGGTTCTAGTTGTCGGCAGCTGCTTCGTCCGGTGCTCCAAAGGGTTACCGACTTGTATCAAACGGTATGCAGCTTTGCTTAGTCGACGATACTACTAGTAATCATGTTGCACATGTGATTGGCGAATGCAATGATATCAGATGTGCTTTCTTTTTGCCAGGAATGACTTCAACGTGCATCACGGTATTCGATCGCTTTATACTGGGACGAGAAATGGATCAAGATGGCGGTCCTACATGCACATGCTTTTTTGCCTGGAAACCCCCGTTGACCAACTCATACTCCATAACTGATGTTCATATGCTGGTCGCCCCCGATCTCCCTCAGATTTTACATGTAACTTGCACCATGTCAGGGAGTGGGACAACCAAAACTTTCTTTTTGAGATTACCAACATCCAGCGAACGCGATAAACACTGGCTGGGGCTGTTGGCTTCTATGGTTATTGACGAGCTAACAGATCTTCCAGAAATTCAGCGTTTTGTTTCCGATTTGATCAGCCGCTGTTTCAACGTTACAAGAGCGACTTATATGCAACAAGCAGCTTATAACGGAAAAGAATACTATGACTGTAAGTTAAAACTATCAGAGAATTACTTTTTCAGTGTCACTCACTGCTTTATGTCTCAGACTATACTAGGCACATCTTGAATGGCTGGCCCATGAACGAGATTCTATCCTCGCAAGGTCAACAAACAGAAAAAATCGTAGATCAAGGTAGGATTTGGCCATTTTTATAGCTGCCATAATTCGTTTCGGGTCAGGGCTTAGCTGACATTTTTAATTCATGTCTTTCATTAGAGGAATTTCTGGCATTTTTCAATGCTGGCAGCAAATCTATCAAGTCAGCTAGGGCTATTGAAATGGTTCAGTCTCAAGTGGCGCGAGTTGGCCCATATCACCGAGATATCTACAGAGGACTCGGGCACTTTGAGCCTGAATTGCACAGCGTCAGATCTATGGTCACAATTGTAAACCATCTGTGTACCGCTACCAATGGAGAATATCTAGTTCGAAACCAACCTGACTTGGTTCGAAATCTTATGAGTGCCATATCCTATGTTCCCGTCCTACACAAATCTGTAAGTCTCATTTTCAGAAATTCTGCACTTCAAGAAACGAAACTAACAGTGATGTAGTCTTTGAATCAAAACTTGAATCTTGTATACTTGCGCACTGGGGGAAAGCGACCAACAGCGCATCTGGATGCTTGGCAAGAGTTCCAAACATGCAAAAAAGAGAGTGCTACTTCACGAATATCACAATTGGCAAAGTCACCTTATATCCGCTTGCCCGCCATTTTGGGCAAAATTCAAAATTGGTTGCGAGCTACTGTTGAAGAGAGAGGTACGTCGAAGGATAATATTATAGCCAATTCTACTTTCACTGACACTCTGTCCAATATTTCATGCCAGTTTTTCAATGTGTACTTCCGCTTCCTGGTATTTCTACCTATCCAAAGTCGAACAATTCTTGGATACATGATTTTTTCATGCCGCCTAGGAGCATTTTTGCGCAGATTGCTGTGTACGTATACCATTGATATGTCCGTAAACAGCATTTATAACTAATGCTGACTTGAAATAGGAATGAATATGATTGTATGTTTGAGGCGCCTGCAATTGAGCCTCTGCTGGTCTAGTAAGTAAGATATTGGCTAAACAATGTATACTCGAAAGTCTAACAACTTGCCCCATTTTAGCAAATGGAAGACATTTGCGAGGTAGGACAAAGGTCGTTTTCATTTTATTCTTCAATAGATCATCGCTCACAACTATTCTAGGAAGAGATATGTCATTATCACCGCCTTGTATATACTTTACTTGATCATCTTTGCTGTCTCACTTACGAGATCTCCCGTCGACCAAATTCCATGGATTGTCATCGTCTGTATCTTTGGATTTTTGTATTTATTGCAAGAAATTCGGCAGATGATTAGTGAACACGAAGAATATTTCTGGTCACCTTACAACTACATTGATATCGGTAATTATCCATCAAATCATAAGTCATGTACACTAAATGACTACTAAAGGTCTGTAATTCGCGTAGGTGCATTTGTCATGCCAATCGTGCATTCCATAATGGTGATACGCTCGGTTGATGATTACTACGTGAGATCCATAGGAGCTTATGCTGTCCTGGTAGACGATTCTGTTGATATCTTATATTGGCTGGTCTGACTCACCTAGCTAATGACTTGCCATGATTTTTAGATTCTCTGGATCAAGATTGTGTTACAGTTGAGGGTTTTCAAGAATTATGGTAAGCAGCTTAAGAACTGCCAGTTGGGTTGCAATTCAATAATACTGACAATGTTACGCAGGTATTATGGTAGCCACTATTATAGAGATTGGACGCCACGTAGGACCATTCTTCCTCATGTTGCTATTAATCATGATTGGGTTCTCGCACGCCATGGTGGTTGTACTCCATCAGCCTTTTGACCTCAATAGCGCTTTAGATGTACAATTCCTTTCCAATCGGACAGGGGCAACAGACTTTAATGACATTTTCACTTCCTTCAAGTATACATTTTATCTTTTGACTTCAGATGGTGACGCATACAACGATTGGAATGGTGTTCCGTCTACCGACGCCTTAAGGATCATATTCCTAGTATTTACGGCTATTATCGTTCTCAATGTCCTCATTGCTCTTATGAGCAATATCGTCTCCAAAGTAGACTCGGAAGGGCGACAACGGTGGCTGAAGGTACAGGAAAAGTCCTGATGAATTGAAATAGAATCATTGTTTGCTAATCACTTACTTTGTAGGACTGGGCACACAGTATTGCCGAGATAGAATTGTACTGGATGATGTCTCATAGTAATCATGGATATTTCCCTGAATTCGTTCATTATGCTGCTGAAGTTTCAGAGGCCATACAATGGGAGATTACAGCTCGTCAAAAAGCGGAGCTGGCTCAAAATATTATGGTTCTAAAGCGTATACCATTGCGCGACTTGGCTTATCCGACTGCTAAAATAATGCAAGACGAAATGGAACAAATTCAAAACAGTCTAAAGTATGCCAAGCAAGATGTACAAAGGCTTCGACAGAGCCTTTTGGCAGCTCAGAATGAAAACAAGCGTCTGCTGCTTCTCGCCACTGTTTCATCATCATCAGAAGCTAAAAAGAAGAAAACTAACTGGCGTGCGCGTGGATTGAAGTGAATAATTTTGAAGCAGCCGGGGTTCCTGACTTGTACTTTTTTATACAAATTTTGCTTTGCTTTGTTATATAGAAGTAATCTATGTTGTAATATTACTGTGATAGATATGTAGCGTTTACAAACATATAAACGCATCTTAGCCTTGGACATTGATAACTACGCGTCCTTGCGCTTCGTTACTTCCGAATCTTTCATATGCCTGAAAAATGGTGTTTAGTAAATAATTGATTTGATTCGTTCACTTTTCGAAAATCTCACTTTGATAGCATCGTCCATTCCCCACACAGAGTCAATTTCGCAAGTCAACCTCCCGTCTTCGATCAGTTTTCGCACTCTTTCAAGAGTGGCACGCCAAGGTGTTGCACTGATGAACTTATATCTTCTGTTGGTACCTCCTAACCATGTAGGCACACACGTATTTTGTAATTGTTGACCAGCAAATCTCAGTATATCCGATACACGCCAATCCCGTCCTCTAGGGTGCGCTATTGCCATATTAAGGAATAGTTTATCGTTGGCAAGATATGCTGGAGATTCAGTATAAAGTTCTTGCGATCCATAACAATCGATAATACAGTCGAATTTATGAGTACCATACTCGTCAGCTAAATATTTCGTTAAAGGTTGGTGACTAGAATAATCGATAACAGTATCTGCGCCATATTTCTTCACCATATCGATTTTAGCTGCTGAGCATGTCGTTACTACACGACCTTCTGACCCAACCGCCTGTTTTGCGAGCTGGAGTAACAGCAGTCCCACGGCGCCACTGCCCCCATTAATAAGTATAGTGTCACCGAGCTTCAAAGCGGCTGCATCCATAAATTCAAGAGCAGTGCACCCAACACCTGCCATACCAGAGACTATCTCAGCTTTGATATTGGCTGGCTTGATTACCACTGTGTTTTGATTCACAACCAGGTACTCCACCAAAGATCCATTCGGAGAGGTGAGACTTTTCAACAACTCCAACTTGTCGGCCATGTTGATCGTTATGCCAAATACTTCCGTGCCACTTGTCAGTTCTTGCCGAACATTACTTCCGGTTTCCACTACAGTTCCCGTGAAATCTGATTCAACTTTGTATGGCCTACTGTTGGTATGAGGGATGAAAGCAATCATAAACGATGCAGACGACAAGAGGGCTATATGCGAGACCTTGACGAGAACATCTTCTGCCGAACTGAGCTTTGGCATTGGAACATGATCAAGGTTTATGACCTTTTCGGGTCGACCAACTTTAGTATGTGTCCACGCACGTATCAGCTCTGTCTGATCTGACATATCAAAGACAGGGAAGAAGGGGTAAAATAATTTGGATGGAAAAACTAAACTCTATGGAGTTTTTATAGGAAATACTATAATATTATTTTGAGTGCCGGTTGGTGCGCCGAGGAACAAAAGAAAGCCTTTCGTTTTTACGCGTAAGCTTGTTGCACATCCAAAAAGTCCGTTTATTGCGCTTCATACTATTATTTAAAAAATACTAACTAAGCTATTTACCATTCTCTGGAAAAAGTTGTTCTAGATATTGGTTATGAAATACATTGTGAGAAATAGACCTATCAAACTTTGGCCTGTACACCTTGCGCCTTGCCACAGTATCTACAATGATTTGTTCTGGGATGTTGGCGGTCAGTGTAGCTTTAGGGATATTTTAATCCGATCCAATGAAATTAAAGATGGCATTCGAATCTCCTTCTAGCATATCTAATCGCTGTCATTTGAGTGCCAGGAACAAAGGTCATGTCGCGAATATATTCATTCCGAAAGACAAAAATATTTTCCGGGTCGAGGGTAGTCCACGGTGTTGATCTGAATAAACTGGCTTTAGCTCGGTTTGTATCGTATGAAATGGAGGTATTTTAGTTACTTAAATTTCTAGTGACTGAACAGTATCGGGCTGTGGTTTACATTTGGGCTTTTATTTAAGAATGATCAGGCTTTCTCTATACAGCCCCCACTTGGAAAGGATGGAAAGACGGAAATGAAAAAGAGGAGCTGGAAAGTGTAATGTGGCAAATGGTAAAATTATACACAAACTTGTATGAACAATGTTGGTGAAAATGCAGAAAAAAGTCATAGATTTGGTATATAATGAACTCGACTATCTCATTGACTAACCGAGAACGCCTGATGGAATAGCGCCAGCTATACCACTTGGTAAATCGCTGCTACTAAAGGGTAATTGACCATTCTATGAATTTATCTTTGTTAGCTCAATACGTATAGATAATGCCCATAAAGAAATGCCAAAACTTACATCTACGGGACAAGGGAAGCTCGCTTTTTCAGGCAGAGTGATGGTAATAGGAATGACACCCACTTTGAGAGTAAGAGCAAGATCATAATTAACAGTTATGTCCTGTTTAGCCTGACCTAATAGGCCGCACTTGGTAGCAATATCGTACAGCATCGACTGATCAGATCCTTGAGAAGGGTCATACACAATGCTGAAAGGGAATGTGACATTGGTGAGACCCTTTGCGTTAATGTGAACGTTGTTTAGTTGACCACCTCCGACAGACTGAGCAATGTTTGGATAATATGCCTAGAGTTACCATGAAAAAATTTAATAAGAGGAGTTATTTTCTTTCCAGTCCCAAAATAGAAACTTACAGTGGCCTTAATAGACTCAAATGTTGGTGCTTCAATATTAGGATTGTTGATGGTGATCAGGATATTTGCAGACATATTAAACGCACTTCCATTCGTCGCAAAGTTTTGATCCGCAATGCCATTGAAGGTGATCTAGATATATGATTCGCTTAGTTTAAAATGTGGTTTCAAAGTAACAACTGATTAAATAAAAAATGACAAAAAAAAGTTTCAGTTCGTACCTGTGGCATCTTAAAGGTGCCGGCCAACACACCGATAGCAATACCCAAGCCAACTAGGATGATAAGGCACCCACAGGATGTCCACCGTGCCCACAGCGGACAACAGGTACAGCACCCGCAGCATATCAAGTCTAAGCAAGTCCGCTTCTTACGTTCTCGTGGTATTTGACCAAAGTCTTCCTCGTCTGAATCGTAGCCTGCATGTTGTGTAAGCTTCAAATCCGACATAGAGTCTCTCGGGCCTCTCCAGCCTGAATATGAGTTATCATCGGCCATCGATACCCTACTGTGGTCTTGAAACTGGTAAGGTGAGCCCGGTGGCTTCTCAGACGTCGTGTCCCGCAAGGGATAAGCGTCGTAGTTTATATTGTGCGACGGCGGGTCTGGAGGAGGAGGCCGGGATCTGGGTGGGGCATAATAATCGTCGTGCTCAAAGACTGACATATTGGCAATAAGGAAAGGTGGAAGTAGGGAAAGAAAAGGGAAGAAAGGATTAAAAGTAAAATGAGCCAAGAGAAAAAGCTATTTTAGCACCTTTGTTTCCACACAGCCGATCACTTTAATAGCGGCTGAGCCTAAGCCTCACATCACCCCTTTAATTTGATATGTGAATACCTTTTAAGGCACCTGACAATGACTGCGTTTGTTGACCTCTGCCGTGCGATCTGGGCTTTTTCAATCAAGCGACAATGATCTCATCCTCTTTACTCTCTTATTCTCTTTCATCATGTCAATGCTATCACGCTTGCAGTTTCCAATCCATTTTCCTGTAGCTAACCCATACTCGCTCAGTAAGTAACTGTCAAAGTCTATATGATGCTAGTGCCAGTGTACGTCCCGCTGATCGGCTTTCGATTTAGTGGTCGGAACTTTTTTGATACATGCTACGTCTATTGCTGCACACGCGGGAGTTCCGGGCCAATACTGGACTGCGGCCATGGCCAAAGACAAGAACAAAGAGGACTGGGTGGACAAATCAGAGTTCAAACGAAACCAGGGCCTCATTTTGCTTTTTGAAGCAGTATTTGGCTTCATCCAGGTAAAATAGAAAAAATGCCATTTTGCTCCAATTTTACAGGCCCAGTCTGACCCAAATCTCCGTCATCTCTAGACTTACATGACGTCGATTCTTATCAACTTGACTCGAGTTAATTCGTGGAACCACTGCTGGCAATTGAGCATGTTCCTATGGCTAGCTTATGTCGCCCCCGATATTTATCGATCATTTGTATGGGAGAACAGACCGCGAGATTTGTGTTTAATCAAGCTTGCTCAAGGTTTTGTTCACACTGTCGTCCTGACACATATACTGTACGCCATGTCTACTCGCTAGATTATGGCTCAGTTGTTGTAAAATATATTAATACTCTCTGTACATGCCGGTCGCCACCAGCTTTTTACAAAATATGGTGCTCAAATTCATGAGTTGGATATGTCTGGGCTAGCTGTCGTTCACCAAAATCTTTGGATATTTATTTAATAAACATCCAAACAATAATTTGTACTATACAAGGCGCCATGTAATATGCTACAGATATTTATTTGTGGGATTTTTGCGGACGACAAGGTCTGTCAAGGTCTATGAGTATATAGCATAATTTGTCTATCATCCTTGCTCAATACCGTTATAGTGCTGAATGGCGATGTTTTGAATACGTCAATTATTGTGGAGCTTGGGCACCGCCCATTTGTTGCATCTTTTCGCCTACTTTAGCGTTGACATCGAAAAATTTGGCAACGCATCGGTCAATGCAGACAGATTCACCTTGCGACAAATCGTTCTGTTGATATTCTGTTGAAATGCACTTGGTATAGCAAGAGTCGACAATGCTAGGAAAAGAACAAAAAAAGTAAGTTTAATATTTAGGTATACGATGCTCGACTCATCCAATTTACATACCGGTTGAAAAGATCAGTGACCATGTCGAGCTCTTGCTCAGCCATAGCAATGTTTTGAGGGTTCACAGACTGTTGTGCTTGGAAACCACCACCTCCGAACATGGACATGTTGTATGAATATAAAGCTTGAAAAGTTGACAAACAACAAAATCTTCTGTGACCAGCCTTTCACAATCGGGTCACGTGTATATTCTGCTTGCCATTTTGGGGCTGTCCATGGGCAATTCATGGTCCTCCGCTTTTCCGTTGCCAAACCCTTGTTGCCCATGCCTATGACAGAGTATAAACGCAAGCGAGATGCTTGTCGTATCAAAGTCTTGGACAAGTATGAAATTATAGGATTCATTAGTTCGGGAACTTACGGTCGCGTGTACAAAGCTAGATCGCGGGATAGGTACGGTTGCCTAGTAACCTGGGAATTGTAAATATTGCCAGCACTCACCGTCTTTGCAGCAACGATCCAAGGGAGTTCGCCATCAAGAAATTCAAGCCCGACAGAGAAGGTGATAGCCACCATTATGTCGGAATCTCCCAATCTGCTTGTCGTGAAATAGCCGTAAGTTCAACAACTTGTGTCAGATGGACATGACCTGAATCGTCTTGTCAGCTTCTCATCCATCCCTTCAGTTATGTAGAGAACTGCGGCAGGAAAACATTGTAGGGCTGGAAGAAGTGTTATTGGAAGACAAAGCCATCTATATGGTCTTTGAATATGCAGAGCATGACTTTTTGGTCAGTATGTACAAGATTTTTGGGATAGATGAAACATGTAACTGATCCCACATCTTTAGCAAATTATCCATCATCACCTCCACACCGAACGAAAACCGATTCCAGAAGTTGTAGTAAAGTCTTTTCTTTGGCAACTTTTGAACGGTGTAGCTTATCTGCATGCCAACTGGGTTCTTCACCGAGATTTGAAGCCAGCAAACGGTAAGCTCTTGAGCAAAGCAGACAACCTTTGGTATTTACTAGGCTAATGAATTATATCAGTGCTGTTGACCAAGGAAGGCGTAGTTAAGACAGGTAGGCTATTTGAAGCGCATGATTCTAAAAGTTGTAGTCCATCTTGACTCAAACATTGCGAAATTTCAAGGTGATCTTGGTTTGGCACGCCTATTCAATCGACCTCTCCAGCCTCTGTTTAATGGAGATAAAGTAGTTGTAACGATATGGTATCGTGCACCAGAGCTATTACTAGGCTCTCGTCATTATACCAAGGCGGTCGATATGTGGGCTGTAGGATGTATATTTGGTGAATTACTAGCATTGAAACCTATTTTTAAGGGTGAAGAGGCAAAAATGGATAGTAAGAAGAATGTCCCCTTTCAAAAGAGTCAATTGACAAAGATATTCGAGACTTTGGGAACACCTACAAGTAAGAACAGTAAAATTTAATGTTCATGCTGGTTGTGCTACGACACTAATCGAGAAATCTTTACAATCTTTTCACCTTAATGAATTTAGAGGAACGATGGCCAGCCATAGAGCAACTTCCAGACTACTCGCACTTGAGCTCCTTTGTACAGTAAGTTAACGCGAAACTAGGATCTCATGACTGACCGGTTTCACTCACATTCACTTTACTTCTCAGATACCCTAATCAGCTAAAGAGTGTATACCAGCTAATGCCTGGTGCAAAAAGTGAAGCCGGCTTCAATCTCTTGTCTGCATTATTGGAATATGATATCGAGAAGCGGATAAGTGCCGATGATGCTCTTAATCATCCATACTTTCAGGAAGATCCGAAACCTGTGATGAAGTAAGTCGTAGTATTTATGGTATGCACGAAGAAAGAATGGACTGCTGACTTGATGTCAACCGTTGCAGTGTCTTGACTCAACAGGGCATTGAGTATCCTTTAAGACGGGTTACGTCGGACGACATAGACATCAAATCAGCAAAGCCTGGACAGCCGTCTAAAGATGATAGCGGAAGACCAGCCAAAAAAGCACGAAATTAGACACTCGCCAACTACTATACCATCCAAACCCTGTAATTAAACTACTTCATATTGTATTTTAAGATCGTTTCTTTTATTTTTGTTTTCTTTTGGTTAAAAGAATGGACAATGGAATTCACCATATGACCATAATTTGGGGGTGGGGGTGGGGTAGTGTGAAGCATAATGCGTGTAAAGGAAGGAATCAATCATAGAAATCATTCGTTTTGAGAGACATTGACGATGTAATATGGCAAAGCGGCCTATTGGATCAAGGAAGTTTTACTTAATATTGGCCCGCTAAGTCACAATAACACTGACTCATGGTTCCTTACCTGGATTTTCTTGTTACGATCACATTGCACAAGCCAATCAGGCTTCACAATTGGTATGGAGTATCGCATAGCTTGCTCGTAATTAGCACCGCCTGGTAGCTGAGCTAAAAGATGTGTTGTATCTGCATCGACTTCATCTGTCCATGTCGCGTTCATACGTTCAACAAGCTCCTTCAATTCAGTGACGGCTGGCTCTGGCTCCTCAAATGTTCCAAATGCAACCTTTATACCCGTAAGGTTGTCCATTTTGTGAGTTCGTACTGCCACATGGTTCGATTGAAGGCTACCTGAAGTGGTCTTGACCACAATGTAAAACTCGTATTCATGATCAACTTCCAAACCCGACAACTTGATGTGATTCGTGTCACTGGGAATATGATGCTAAAACGAAGGTTAATGCCCTGACTCGAGTAAGCCGCTACTCCACCTGACTGTCACTTGCCTGTGCTAGCTTTGTTCCGTTCTTATAAATGTCCAAAGAACGAAGTTTTGCAGTATGTAAGACTAGTGGATCCCATTCCAGAGTAAGTGAGGTCTGTGTGATATTTCGAACGCGCACAACCGGTGGTTCAGGTTGATCCTTTCCAAAGGACTCGAAAATACTCTCTTGTAAATCCCAGAATTCTCTCATCTTGATCTCTTCCTCAGAGAGATTACGAGTTACTGAAATGTTTACCACACTTCCAGATGTGACGCCTTGTGGAAGCAAAAGTGATGGAAATTCGATGAGATGGTGATCCTCCGTCAACAAGATTGCCTTCATTAGTAGAACAGGTAAGTAATGATGAATAGTTCGTCAGAGTACAGCGTTGCAAGTGCTTTACCATTCCAGCATCTAGTTTGCCAACTGTGAATTGCACCGATGTTTCTGTTGGTGGCATTTTGTTATAAGTAGTACGAACGTGCAAAAGAGGTCCAAGGCAGCTAGAGCTGGTTGTCGAAACGCTGGAGGCATTTAGATTTGATCTCCGACAGGGCCCCAGCAGCTTTTCGTGACTTTGCAGCTTCGTGACTTTATAGCTTATATGAATATATGTCTTCTGCTTGCCATGAAGCAGCAGTCCACTCACTGTATGTTGAAGAAATGTAAAAGAATCATTTTTTATAAGAAGAAAAAGTAAAAAGGCAAACTCGATTATGATAATTTTTTCTAACATTCTAAGCTCGGATATAAAACAAAATGTAGGCTGTCTGTTCGCCAGTGAAATGGTTATATTTTGCTGCTCGGTCATCCATGACCACGCTTGATTCTGGAATCTCAGTAATGGTGGTATCGTCCAAATGGAGCCATTGATTGTTCTGCCGCCTTATATCACATGTATAGTGTCCACCGCCGGCAGATACTCCATGGTGATAGACAACTGTAAAATATGTAAAATTAGTTTCATAATATCAGTGGCCATGTATTATGATCTAAGAAGCTCACCTCCAAATAGTTTGTACTTTGTAGGTTCTGTTGGTCTCTTAGCTGCTGCTATCCACTCTGAAAGTACGAGTTAGTCGTATGTAAAGTATATTTACAAAATCAATGTTGAAACTCACCAGGTTTGATAGTCAGTTCTGCATCATATCGTATTGGTTTCTGTAATTTTTGAACGCCACCAATGTTATCATATACAAAGCGTTTGACATGTAAGACCAACACTGGCGGAAGAGTTTCCAGAAACACTTGTTTGGTGGCATCAACAGTCAATCCTTTGCTGGACACGTAATCGTGCATGATTTCTGGAACCGTCATGTTGTGAAGTGCTTCTTCAACGGAGCCAACATGATCTGGTGTGATATCCAAAGGTAAAGATTGAAATGGTTCAAGTGTAACTGAATCTTTTGATCCTGAGCACCTTAATATAGACCGTATATTGCCACTGAAAATTTTACTTATTGGCGATTCTGGTACTTCCATCTAAGTGGCATTAGAAAAGGCTTAAAACGTAGTCGTTGCTTGTGGGATAATCTTACCGTTCGCACTGTACTTGTTCTGTTCTTAGGGCCAACTTCCATCCAGCCGTCCATTTCGTTGACTGCTGAAGAGATTTCCTCCAACTCTTTTACCACCTCCTTCTTTGGTACATCTATTGTCCGAGTAACATAAGTGTTTTGTTAAAGACAAAAAAATTCAATATTGATACATACCAGCAATCATCTCTTCATGTAAGCCATCAAGCAAAAAGCAGAGAAATTCTTCGGCATCCTCTTGTCGACCCTGTTTAAAAAGAAAAAAGGTGTGATTAGCAGTTCAATTGATGGTTCGATTGTCTTATTGTTATACAAACCTTCATAGAATCAAAACGCTTGCGGCCACGAAGAGCATCATAGACGTACTCGGGCGCAAAGGGAGCACCAAAAGCTTCTTCAGGCTTGCCGCTCTCGCTCAAGATCTTAAATTCATTCACAAACTCGATTCTTTCAAAGGTCGTGTTAATCAAGGTCCAAGTGATGGCAGTGATGCAAAAAAAAAAACTTAAAAACTTACAGAGAATCAACTAAAGGTGTTTTGCTGTTAAAACTATGCGCCACATATTGGCCAATGGTTTTGATCAAATTGTAGAAAGGTGGGCAGTGCACTAATGGTTGGAGAATCTACATGACCCGTAAACCTCTTTAATAACGATGTTGATATACCATCTTTGTATAACTTTATACGTACCACATTCACAAAGCAGGTGTTAACATTATTGATCAAACCTCTGGGTTCCAATAGCGTCCAGTCAAACGTAGGTTGGTACGTATTGACAATGGTGGAGATCCCAGTGAACTGAGAAGTTGGCAAGTCATTGTCTGAACTATCAGAAGCCTTTTGTTGATTCTGATTTGATGATATTTGAGTTGCTGGAGCTCCTGGTTGCTGTGCTTTAGCCTGAGCGGGCTTTAACAGTGCTGCCCAACTTGTAGGCTTGGGCTTTGGTTGGGGAGCAACCGATACTGGTGCTTGCTCACTCGATGACTGTGTACTGTCTTGGCTTTGAACACCATTGGCAGTGGTCTCATCAGGAGTGGTGGCAACGGATGATTTGTTGCCTTTTGTGCCTGGTGGTTTTTGTCGCCTACGTATGCGTTGCTTTCCGCCAGTGGCAAATGGTACCTTTGCAAATAGCAAACGTCAACTGATCTGTATAATTTCTGTGCATGTTTCTTTGAGCATGACACTTACCGACTTGGGGGGAATCAAAGATGCTCCTGCCGTTGTCAATACATTATTTATTTCCTCACGAGTGAGATCGCCAAAGCAGATATTTGTGTGTGGTATTCGAACAGATTCTCGGCTTAGATTTGAGTCATCGTTTGAGCGAGGCTCCGACTGGTTTATGGTATCCATCGAGAGCTGATTATGTATTGAACTTGGGGAAGTGTAGTCGCAGATTAGCTGGTGAATCGAAATTTACGACTTGGTGAAGCAGGCGAAGTATGAAGTTTTTGAGGATATTTTTACAAATCTATAGAGGAGCTACTGATGGCAATATTATACAAGTTGTGTCTTTGTCGAACAAGAAGCTTTCAGACTCATGCTTCTGCTCTGAAATCAGAACGACACTCAACGAGGGTTTTTTACTCTGCTGGCCGAAAAGACGAAAACAAAAGCTGACAATTGATTTTAAATGAGTAAATTAATTGTGTGTAGGGCGAATGCCGTTGACGTCACGTTGTGTTTTTTATTTGGCCCTTGCTTGATCCGCATAAACACTTCGTTATCCTTCAACAACGATCGCCGCTAGACAAATGTTTCGCCTTGCTGCTACCCGTACCGCATTGAACACCACTCGTGTCGTTGGACGACGCAACGCATCTACCAACGTTGCTGTTCAAAACATTGAGTCCCGCTGGAAGTCTCTTTCACAAACTGAGCAAAACACCATTGCTAAGCAATTGGAAGAAGCACAAAAGGGCGACTGGAAGCAATTGTCTCTCGAAGAGAAGAAGGCTGCTTGTATGTTTCCTATTTTGTACCAATATACGCATATTAGGGCTAATGACTAACACTAATTTTTGAATTTGTTTAGACTACATCGCATTCGGTCCTCATGGTCCTCGTGAGCCTCTCACTCAACCCGGTCACGGCATGAAGGTCCTTATTGGTACCCTTGGTGTTGTTGCTGCTTCCACTGCTCTTTTCTATGTCATCCGCCAGAATGGTAAGTTGTTATCTACTTTTGCTCATGTGTTGAAAATTATCCGCTGACATTCTGTTTAAGCTATCGAGAAGCCAAAGACCATCAGCAAGGAATGGGAAGAGGCAACCAACGAGTACATGAAGGAGCAAAAGATGAACCCTATTTCTGGTATTGCCTCCGAGGGTTACAAGGGAAAGGGCTACGTTGTTTCAAACTAGATAGAATATTTCAGCAATTGAATCTAAATACAAATCATTTAAAAGTTAACGCGAATGACATCTGGGCGACAGATGCAAGTATCGGATGAATTCGTAAAAAATTGCACAAGTATTGGGGAAGATACAGCTATCGCTCAAGTGTACGGTTACAGTTATTTACGGGTCGCTTGCATGATAAACTAGTGTAATTGAGTTGATGGACTAACGTTATATGAAAGGAATTAACAATCACTCAATCAAAATTGCCGAGATGAAGTCCCCTTATACAAACGCTGTACATTTGCTTTTGCAAGTGTCCGTTACAAGCATTTCTGACGGGCTGGCTATGTTGCAACACTAGGCACTATTAACTAAGTAGGAAGCCATTGAAATGCTGCATGAATATGTATATACATATAAATATATGTATATGTTTTAGATAACATCCTCATATAAAGGATAATACTAACATGCTGATGATTCTCACGACTTTTAAATTTCTGCACAAGTTTCGTCTATCGCAACCAAACGCAATCTTTCCTTGATCTTGATGAGTGTAAAGCTTACAATCCTGATCTTAAGCATTGATCGTGCAAATTAATGACCACTCTTACCGGAAGGGTAAAAGTTATGGGTAACAGTTTCACAAAAAGGCATCATGCCACTTTCAACGGCTGATTTCCATGAAAATGGAAAAAAAAAGAATGGAGAAGCCCGGCATCGATCCGGGTACCTCTCGCATGCTAAGCGAGCGCTCTACCATCTGAGCTACATCCCCATTTTCCGGGGAGGAGACCAGCTAATAATTTATATACTGTTGGCCAGTTATATCGGTGAATATTTTGGCATACAAACATATATGATGATATTGATGCTAGAGAAGTTTAAAATTTTGAATTTAGCTATATGTATAGTCCTTTGAGTTTTGATGTGGATCAAAAATTAGCGACATAGATATTTGAATTTGTCAGCCCATAAAATGAGTGCTGGTAAGTTCTTAACCGCTATTATTGGCTATTATATATCGTACTTTTGCCAGGCATAATCCTTTATTTAATGATAGGCTGGTAGTTTTTAACAGGACAATGGTTTGGCTGGATAGACGTTTAAAAATTAGCACCGTCATTATGGTTTTTACTCTATCAATGTTTGCTAGCAGAACCTGGAATGGTTTATGTTCTCGCTACTGCAGTGATATAAAGTCACTTTCAGCATGTGATTCTCTTAAAGTCGTTTTCTTATTTTGAGCTTGCTACGGTTGAGCTCTCAGCAGCTTCATCATTTCTTGGTGTGGTTCTGTTTGACAAGCAAAATTGCCAAGGCGGGATTATCAACTTGTGACTTGCTTTTGTAATAGGACCGGCTCCAAAATTGGTACCGCCCACTGACGTGGCTCCAACAAGAATATAACTCCTTGCTCATCTACAACTTATTCGAGATGAGTGATCCTTACCGTTCCCGCTCGCCGTACGGGAGTACACCCCCATCTCGTGGGCCGCCCAGTTATAAATCGGCTCCTCCTCAAGCGATGCAGCATGGCGTCATGAAAGTCGGACAATGTCCAAATCCGGAGGCGGCTCTATCTAATTACCTGTTCGTTGCGCCCGGTCAGTTCGATCCGCATGAGCATTATCTTATTGTCAACGACTCATATGTGTTTACTTTGGTGTAAGTAGCTGCGACTTGACTAGTCGAAGTTGATTGTCGTGGTTAATTTCTCTACAATTTGCAGTGCCGACGATACCGTACCTCCAGGCTTCATTGGAACCAACTTGATGCACAGAAGATGGGGCCAATTCTCGTTAAAGCAGGACGTTCAAGTGCGACCTTACGATCCTTTTGAAGGCGGCCATGATATTTACCTGTCTTCCGTTCAATTAGAAGTCGGATATCTGAGAAAAGGAACTCAAGTCGACGGGGAGCTCAGTGCTCAAGAAATGGCTGAAGTCTTCACCAACGTAAGCATATGTTGTGAGCTCTACGAACGTCTAGGAGATTGTGGTTGCTGACTTGAAATGATACACAGTCTTTCAAAAACCAGATCTTTTCGCATGGCCAGCTTATCGCCTTTGAATTCCAAGGAACAACATTAGTTTGTAGAGTGACTGCACTCGAAGTCGTTGAGCTTAGTGCTCTCAAGAAGAACTTTACGGGAGAAATTGATGCTAAACATGATGAATATCAGAGATTTGCACAAAGAGGTGTTCTTATGCAACAAACTTCGATCGACTTCGTCAAAGACCCAGAATCCCCCATCCGCATCAAGGACAGCAACAGGTTAGCTAAAGCCAAGCCTTTGATTCGACCAGATTTCAAGTTTGAAGATTTGGGTATTGGTGGTTTGGATTCAGAATTTAGTGCCATCTTCAGAAGAGCATTCGCATCCAGAATCTTCCCTCCAGCTATTATTGAAAAGCTCGGAATCCAACACGTCAAAGGTATTGTTCTTTATGGACCCCCAGGAACTGGTAAAACTTTGATGGCTCGTCAAATCGGAAAGATGTTGAATGCAAAGGAGCCCAAAATCGTTAGCGGACCTGAAATTCTCAGCAAGATGGTCGGTGAAAGTGAACAAAACGTCCGCAAGTTGTTTGCAGATGCTGAGAAGGAATACAAGGAGAAGGGAGAGGAATCTGGTCTCCACATTATCATCTTTGATGAAATCGATGCCATTTGTAAACAACGTGGTAGTAGAAACGATGGTACCGGTGTCGGAGATTCAGTTGTGAATCAACTTCTAGCAAAGGTAAGAGCCATGGCAATGAGGCTATGTGGACAGCTCATATTTTTTATTTAGTGATCTAATCAATGCAATACTTGACAGATGGATGGTGTTGAGCAATTGAACAACATTTTGATTATCGGTATGACCAATCGACTCGATATGCTCGATGACGCTTTGCTTCGTCCTGGTCGTCTTGAAGTGCATATGGAAGTTGGTTTACCTGATGCTTTTGGAAGACAACAAATTTGGAAAATTCATACCTCGAAGGTGAGTAAGAACAGATGCAATGCGAGGTAACAAAGATCATCTACTAATCAACCCAAAGATGCGGGAGAGCAAGATTTTAGATCCTGAGGTTTCTATAGAGCTATTGACAGAATTAAGCGCGAACTATACAGGTGCCGAAATTGCTGGTGTTGTAAAGGCAGCATCGTCATATGCTCTCAATCGTCATATCAAGGTTTGTTCCATTGCCATATAGAACTGATAACCCATTCAGAGAATCTACGTGCTTAAAGATTGACCTATTGTACTGAATTGTGTAGGTTGGAACTGCTGCAGGAGTTGCGCCCAATGTAAACGAAATGACAATCCAGCTTGAGGATTTCAAAGCAGCTTTGGATGAAGTTCCCCCAGCTTTTGGTATCTCCGAAGATGAATTACAGCAATGCGTTCAAAATCATCTATTGAGATTTGATGAACGAGTACAGGTAAACTTCCGTGAAAGTCATTGTTAATGATTCATAATATATTAACAGTATTGTCCTTATCAGAAAATCTTGGAAGATGGTAAACTCTATGTTGAACAAGTGGAGCATTCTACAAGAACTCAAGTTGTGAGTCTGCTGATTCATGGTGCAGCTAACACGGGAAAGACTGCTCTAGCGGCAACAATTGCTATGGACAGTAACTTTCCCTTTGTCAAGCTTATTTCACCTGAAGCCATGATTGGATTTAATGAGTCTGGCAAGATCAATCAAATCAACAAGATCTTCAATGACGCATACAAATCACCTCTGAGCGTCATCGTTCTCGATAACATAGAAAGACTTGTTGACTGGGTCGGACTTGGTCCTCGCTTTTCCAACACTGTGCTTCAAGCATTACTTGTTCTTGTCAAGAGGAAGCCACCAAAAAATCGTCGCTTGCTGATTATTGCAACCACAAGTCAACGTCAAATGCTCGAGGCTATGGGTCTCGACAGTGCTTTCGACGATGAGATCGAAGCCCCACTAATTACCAGAGTAGATACCATTGGATTTGTACTTCAGGTAAGTAATTGGCTCTGCTCAATACTGATTATTTTATGTGTCTTATATTGATTCCTCTCTCTTCTTTTAGCAACTTGATTTGTTTAATGACAGTGAACGAGAGATGGCTTTGTATCAATTGCATCAATCCAACGTGGATCGTAACTTTGAGATCGGTATTAAGAAGTTGCTCATGGTTGCAGAAGTTGCTTCGCAATCAAAGGAAAGTAAGGTCGCAAAGTTTGTTGAATCCATCAAATCGTGCATGATCGCTCGTCCCAATTATCATGCACAAACTAAGGCATTAGAGATGTAATGCTGCGAAGATCACTATATAAATGCAAATTACAGATAACCAATAAAGACTTATATTAGCCAGTTGTCGATTGTGTAGTGGCTGATTTCGATGTAAATTGAGTTGTAAAACTTGTAGCTCAAAGCGTTGGAGGGGAGGATGTCTGCATATTGAGCGGCCTTCACCATATTAAAGTGATGAAAATTTTCTTGGAAATGAGATAGTCATCTCTAGTAATGCTTCAACCTAAAAATCTTCATGAGAGCTACGTTGGTAAACTCCCGTGTAATGAGCATGATATGCATCAAGAGCGGCTCGGATCAAACCAAGATCAAGTATGATTGTATAAATTTGTAAAATAATCCTGTCATTCCCTTAAGCATATATCGGTTTAAAAGGTAATTGCATGCATTCACGCCACCGACAACGCTATGGGAGCTTCAGTCTACGAATGGAATACTCGAGCTTTTAGTCTGATGGAGGAAGTTCCCATAGCTGACCTGAGATTTGACATAGAACAATGTAATTATCAAGCCAGTAATTTTTACTACTCCACCGTTTAATGATACCTTTAATAGTATTGTATTCGATTGACTGTAGCAAAGTCATCATATCATTTTCCAAAAGTAACAAAATAAGAAATATCTTGAATCAGATAGGTATTTGCAAAAGGGAAAGAGGGTCTACTTCATCACCGTGACAAATCGATTCATTATTTGAATAAGGATCCCTTTCCAGGAAGTTTCAGCAAAAACTTTCTCGGTTGCGAAGGGTAAAACAACCTTGCAAAACTTGCTTTCCGGCCAGAAATTTTCCTATAGTCTAGACAGAAGCGCCTGGAGGTCTGCTTGTAGATCTGTACTGCCTGTCGAAAGTGGTCCATCAGTAATGTTTCGTATTACGATACTTTCCACTGCAGATCAATCACTAATGCTAAATTTTTCATAGCTCGCGTGTGCAAACGCTATGCTCTCTTATCTTCGTCAACACCCTGGCACTGAGATTACTGATCCCTACCTGGGCAATGTATTTCGACCTAACTCAATCAAGATCTTGACCATGTAAGATTAAGATCTGCACTATCATTTGATAGCTTGCGCTAATAGAAAGTAGGAAAAATGTCATGAAAATTAGCTTGAAAACATTGCAGTAAGTTCATTCGTATAAACACAATGATTTATTTATTGTTGGTTGATTATCACTTTAGAGCACTTGGGGTTTTCAGACATGCTATTCATCCTAGTGTACATCAACCCAGCTCTCGGGTTGGATTTTCTTTATTCGGTATTTTCATTGTATGCTGAACACACGATTTTGACAATTATCAATCTATGACATTAACAGGCATGATGAATTACACTCTCACGCTGATGGGTACAAGAAAGTTAAGACAATGGTTCTGCTTGCCAACTATGGATCTACAAATTTTAAACGAAAGGCAAAATGCCATAGCATTCTTCACCGACGCTGCAAATATATGGGTTCGAGGCCAATTCAGAGATTGTCTAAAGATGATGGGCAATGTGGATGGAACATTAAGCCATATCAAAATTAATGGCAAAATTAACGACTGGTGGTGACTTCTTAAGGTGGATTGAAGCATATCATTCGAGAGCCTTGATCTTCATAAATTAACATGCTTTGTCGTTATAGTTTGCTTTAGCTGCAAAAAAGATTTATTATTCAACGCAGCATGTAAAAGAAAATTTATCTGTGACCAAAAGTTAAGCCTGAATTAGTAGTGTTTTATGGGATTTGTCTAATTACTAGTCATAATCAGATAAGTGATGCAGTCAACATATCGATGATAGAAAGGATAATTGCGTCAATTGAAACGACTGTGAGTCAACTTTTATCATTTAATTAGTAAAATGTAACTACTGATGCTCTAGCACAACAGATTGATTATGAAAAAGTAAAAAGGAGGACAACATTATCATCAATTATGGGATTGATAGGGAAAGTTTATATCGTTGCAATGCCGATGATGTATGAGTATTATTTCTAAATTCCATTTTTCAACAGTGGTTAGACGAAACCAAGGAAACTTATAACGGTCTTGGAGACCTTTTGGCAAGTTTCTTTAATTTTGTTTTACTGAATTGAGCATTGAAACTTATATCCGAAAAGCTGGAAGTTGCTAAGAATATCAAAAGCACTGTACCTCACTTCGTAGCCATAGAACTTGACGTGGTATATTTTCCTCAGATTGGCTATTTGATCACACTGCCCACTCAGATAAACAGATCTGCTTTATGGGAAGAAGAGTTTCAATTTCAGGTTTGTTATAGCTTGGTAAAGTTGATTTTGCCACATTGAATAACAACCTCAAAGTTTACAGCAAATGATACCAACTACTTTAAAAATCGTTCTACACGAGGTAAACGTGTTTACTATTTTCATGACAGTCAATGATAGCTCTACACTAATGCTTACATATAGATTTGGACGAAAGCTTAGGAGATATCCATGGTGTGATTGTTGGTAAAGTTTTTGTCATGGCGACTGTGTTCGCGAAATGGTAAATTATAGCTCAAGTCCTTTTAGACCGTGAAATCGAGATTATACAGCAGTTGTTACATGATCTGTTGCAATATGAGGAGTTGCTGACCAGCATATCTGCAGCTTGTGCCGCTTTGGACTGGTAATGATATATAGTTGTGCGAGATTAATGGAAGTTTAGTAACAGAGTTTCTAGTATATTGTCACTGTCTGTGGTCGCTGAAAAGTTCAATTATGTCCGACCAAAAATGAGTACCAATAATTGTATTATGGTTAGAGCCGGCAGGTAGTATCGTAGAATCTGTTTCAAGCATATGGGGGAACATCAATGTCCCTTAAACATTTTGTTCAGGCATCCACTTGAAGAGTTGGTGACAGATGCGTTCATACACAATGATACATATATATCGTGTAGCCATCTCCGCTACTCGGAAATGCAATCTCGATATTTTAATCAAGTAGACGCTACATCGAATACTGATAATGGAATAGGCAAAACTGTTGTTCTATTGAGTGGGCCAAACCATTCAGGCAAAAGTGTCTATTTGAAGCAAGTGCGGGGGTTATCATACCTAAATACAAACGATATTGACTAAATATTCAACATACTGTCTACATAAAGGTTGCGCTCATTGTTTACATTGGCGCACATTGGCAGGTCAGCAATGAAGTGTAGGGCGACTAGAATTCAGTTATTAAATATTTTTACACTTTTGCTAGTTTCGTACCAGCAGATCAAGCCGAAATTGGGATCACAGATATAATAGTTACTCGGTTGCAGACTCAAGAAACTGTTTCCAAGGTTGCCAATTAGACACAGAAGCTATAAGAAAGGCACAAACCGATCTAATTCTTAAATTAGACTCAAAGTGCATTTCAAATCGATCTACAAGAGCTGCTGTACTGCATTAAGTACTCTACAGAAAAAAGTTTAATTTTACTGGATGAATTTGGAAAGGTATATACTGCAAAGAAAGCCTGTGGCGGCCAAGAAATGTCTACTTATATTGAGCAGGGAACGGGATCCTGCGATGGAGCAGCATTACTCTGCGCAGCTCTAGAATACTTTGCCAATCAGTCCGGTGGATGTCCAAAAATTATCTCTGCAACCCATTTCCATGGTATTTGTCCTGATACTGTCTGTTCAAACTAAAATCAACTCACTAACTTTTGGGTTGTTACAGAGCTACTCCAAGGAGGATTGTTGTCGTCGTCGCTACCGATTCTATATTGCACAATGGAAATACTAGATGGGTGTCAGGAGCATGGATCGGAAGTAAGCAACAACGGAGCAAGTCTCTTTGAAAATAAACCAACGGTCCTATACCGTGTGGTACCTGGACTGCGACACAAGCAATCTTTAGCATTGTGGTGCGCCAAAACTGCGCTTGTACCAGCCAACACTTTGTCTCGAGGCAAGTGTAAGATATAGAGAATAGATAGCAGTTTCTAAAGAACCTAACACAGATAATACAGCCGCCGAAATCCTAAAACAATACCTTGAACAAGGGTATTTACCTTTAAACATGACAGAGTCAAAAAAACGAGAAATTACATATTATCAAAATGTGGTTCGGACCTTAGTGACTATTGACCTTGAACGGGCCCAAGCCGAAGTATTGCTCAAGTTTATAAACTCTCTAAATTGACAGTCGTGTTCCTTTGTTGAGCATTTCAAATAAACCTCTTCATGTCGACTCTTGGTAAGATAGTGTTCGAAATTGCAATTACCAGTCCATATGGACAGCGTTTGACTGAATCAAATTTCGTGTCGTTTACATATGCTTACTATGCTCAGTCCCATGTCCGCTTTGTTCCAAGTCGGTGCCAACATGGTACATGAATGATCATATGGATCGAGATTGTTCTGTAGCGTTAGGTGAGGAAGTAGCAAAGCCCGTGAAGTCGAGTCCAGTCAAGCCGAGATCTGTGTCAAACAGCTCGCCAGGGGTCGACATAGACATTGAAGGATCCAGTCCTCGCAGTGGAGACAACAAGAAGAACACATGCCCAATCTGTTTTAAATCAGTAATAGCAGCAAACATTGATTACCATGTAGATAATGAATGCTCTGGACCTCCTGAGACAGGAATAAGAAGCCAAGTATGATCTTTCATGATGATCCACTCAATAGAGTCGCTCAAAGATGCCAACCCTTAATTTCTTTGCTCGTCTTTAGAGCCCTCAAGTAGGCACAAAAAGATCCACACAACCTAGCCAGAACTCACCAGAATCAAAAAAAATGCGATCCTTCTTGAGGCAGGCATCTCAAGATACACTTGATTTGAGTAAATCCAACGGCAAATTCATACCATCACCCAACGCATCGACAAATCAAACTTCTACACAGGATTCCAAAAAGCGCAGTATACAAAACAATGTAACCAAAGCTATGCCATTAGCAGCCAGAAGTATGTTTATAATCTCGAATCATATGTATAACATGAATGAGCACATCCTCAACTGACAAACATTGTAGTTCGTCCCAATGCCATAGAACACTTTGTGGGACAAGAAGATTTAATGGGAGAAAAGGGAACGTTGAGGGCTTTCATCAATAGCAACAGACTGCCCTCTATGATTCTATGGTAAGAAAATGTATATAATTGCTCATTACAGCGATTCCTTCTAAGCAGCGACTTGTAGGGGCCCACCTGGAAGTGGGAAAACTACAATTGCAAGATTGATAGCAAGCATGGTGTCTGCTCGTTGCATAGAGCTCAGTGCCACCTCACATGGGGCTGCTGACGTTAGAAAAGCAGCTGAAGAGGCTAAGAATCATCTCACAATGTTTGGGCAGAAAACCATTGTGTTTCTGGACGAGATACATCGGTTCAAACGAGACCAGCAAGATCTACTGTTACCACATGTCGAAAAAGGTACTATCACTCTGATCGGCGCTACTACAGAGAACCCAAGGTAGGTCAATAAAACTATTTTGCTTCATATGAAGACTACATACACATTCGACCAAGTGCTTATTTGTGTTCAGTTTCAAGCTTAACTCGGCACTATTATCGCGATGTCGAGTATTTGTACTTAATAGATTAAGCGAGGAAGAACTATATCAGATTGTTGCCAGAGCTTTGACGGTATGGAGGAGTGAAGAAGGAGAAGGAGCAGAGAGTGATGAGATTAGCGATGAAGATAAGGAAGCTTTACTTCAGCTGGCCAAAGTGAGCGATGGTGACGGTAATGCATATTTAAAACAATGTTTAGAAATATGAAAATGCGCTTGAAACTAACTCAACGATCAATTTATGAAGCTCGAACAGCATTGAATATCCTGGATATGGCGTTAACCCTTCTTCCTTCCCCATCAAGTCATTTGACTCCAGAGAATGTAAAAGGTAGGGGAGCTGTTATGTTGCCATGGTACACTTTCATAGGAATGGGCTGATTAGTCTCAATTGTAGCTGCCTTCCAGAGGTCTCATTTGTTATATGATCGTAACGCGGAGGAACACTACAATATTATAAGCGCCATGCATAAGAGCATTCGAGGAGGGTAAGCGTTTGAAAGTGGTAGCGTACTCCATAACAGCTTTTATCTGACCATTCATTAGTGATGCCGACGCCGCTTTGTATTGGTTGGGTCGGATGTTGCAAGGTGGTGAAGATCCGTTGTATGTAGCACGGCGCCTTGTACGAGCGGCTAGCGAAGATATTGGGCTAGCAGATAATACAGGACTACAGCTGGTCAGTTTACATGTTCATTTGTGGAAGCTACTACTGACGACCAATTGACTCTGTTGTTATCCTACACCAGGCTATGGCTGCATATCAAGCCTGCGAGCGACTTGGAATGCCCGAATGCGATGTGAATTTAGCGCATGCTGTGGTGTATCTTGCCGAGGCCAGGAAGAGCGTTCGGGTGTACAAAGCTTATAACAAGGTTAGGAAATGTTTGCAATTGCTATCACTTGAAGAGCTCAGGCTAAGATCACCTTTCTTCGGCACCTTGATCAATAGGTCAAAAGTACTATTGCGAGCGAGCCAAATTTACCAGTGCCTCTACATATTCGTAATGCACCGACTAAGTTAATGAAGGTAAGAATAGGCTTGATCTTATATAGAACCTATGTCTTATTTGTCTCGCATGTACTAAAGTGTAACGGTAATACTCAGGATCTTCATTATGGCGAAGGCTACAAATATAACCCAGATTATGATGAGCCGGTAGATCAAGAGTACCTCCCGGAAGAATTGCAGACCAAAAAGTTTTTAGATGTAGATTAGTTATTCGGGAGGTAGTGCAGATAAATGTAAATATAATATGAGATACCATGTTTGCCGAATCGAGCAAAAATTAAAAGCACCATAGTTTGGTCATAGATGCCAGGTTTTGGACACTCTCACACTTGCACAAAAGTACCAAATCACAACGAACTTTTTGTTAATGAATTTTGATATAAATTCTCATTGCGCATTTGAAGAAAAGACGAGGTATTTTAATAATAATAATAAAAAGAAAAACGTATGGTGGAAGAGGAGCAATAAAAAAAAAACAACAGCACTATACACAAAAAATCAGTGGAATATTAATCAATTTGACACGGCAGTTTCGGCAAGGTCCACAGCCATAGCTTCTCCATGTCCATCAGCTGAGGATAAACCCAATTTGCTCATGGCCTCTTCCTCTTTCTGAGCCTTCTCTTGGTCAGATAAGTTACGGCACCATCCCTTCTCCGATGATTCCAGCCAGTTCGTCCATTTGGGTTGTCGAGTAATTTCTGGCCGATTGGACTCTGTCTGTGAGCTAGAGCTAACAGGTCGCATGAAGATGTCTTCCGATCCAATGATGTAGAACATATGATATGTATCCCGACATATCTTGTATTGCATCCCTGATCGGACAAACAATTTGTTCAAGTGCTTATCGTGCAAATTCGGTCGCAAGTTACTGGAGCAAAGAAAGTTGTTAAGTCAAAAACCATCTTGAAAAGGCTACAGCTTAAATCAACACTCACCGTTTCAGGAACGTGGGTTGCAGCCGGCGCTCATCAACTCCTTCCGTGGTTTTAACCCAATCCATGTAGCTAGCAACATAGTTCTCATACTTGTCCTCAGCGCTCGTTTCAAGCATGTAATCGTCTTTACCAAGTAACTGGATTGACATTTGAAGACTTTCATTGTCCTAAAATGGGCGAATAAGTGGTTAATGCTGTGGCTTGGTAAATGGCTCAGTGATCACCATGACACTTACTAAGTTAATTCTATACAGATTCTCGTCGGAGCCAACGATATCTTCCGCTCTAAGTCGATAGACTGATACCAGCCTAGGAGATGTGCTTTCCAAATCGCGATCACTTTGGAAAAGTTGCACCAGCTCAGAAGACTTTGTGTCGTGAGATAGAGTTTGTACCTGTTTGATCAGAGCAGCCACGAGCTTGTCGATAGTGAACATAATGTAGGCTTCAGTACCAAAGATATATCTGCAGCATTCTTCAAACATTTGTTGCTCAATGTTATAGTCGGGATCAAAAAACTTGTCAATCAAGTCCAGCAAGGCGCCATAATTTCCGTTGGAATAATCCAGATCCAATGCTGCATTTGGGTCATTAGTCAAACGTAAATACATCAATTCTGCTAATCAATGCTACATTACCATCGAATCGAGTATATTGGATGCCAAGGTCGACCGCAGTCTTATTAGGCGTTCTTGACTTTTTGGGATCAGCTTCCAACTTGTTACCTAATTCCTTCATTTTAACCAATCTCTCAAAGAGCAGCTGTAATATTGTCAGTATATCTATCAGGTTGCACATTGTCAATGAACTACCACTCACCTGATACTGCCTAAAGAATACGTAGAACGAATTGTTACAAAACAAGCTGAATAGAGTTCGTTTCCGAGCTATTGGCGCAGTAGCAGCTGCGGCCTGAGCCAAAATGCTGTTGTCCTCTGGTGCAGCAATGGCAGTTTCTGCTTCAGCTTTTGGTTCCTCAGCTTTGACTGGCTCTGTATCGGTATTCTCAGCAGCAGCAACAGGCTCCGGTTCGGCCATGTCACTAGCTGCATTATCAGCTTCATCACCAGCTTCATCACCAGTTTCATTATCTTCCTTCTTTACCACCGAGTCGTCGGCAAATGGTGAGTTGGATCGAGATCTAGCAACGCTGGCTTCCTTTGTTTTCCTAGTCAACACATCTCGGAGCAAATCGGAAGGACCGCCATCATCGTCGCGACGGGCACTTCGACCACGTTTGCCGCGTTTACGAGAATTTGGTGACCGACTCGCGTCACCATCGGATTCATAGGAATTAACAGATCGAGTCTCATCATCATCATCCATGGCTTCATCGTCTTCATCGTCATCATCGTCATCTCTCAATAGGTTTTCTGGTACCACATCTTGTACGTCAAAGCACAATGGTATGAAAGTCTTCATGAAAGTTCGGATCTTGCCTCGGTCACTCTTGTTATCGGAACCGCCTTGACGGTCCAAAAATGAAAACACCACGCGAGTGATGTCTTTGAATATGGCTTTGTCTTGGAGATTATACGACAACTGATAATTAGGTCGGTTGGAAGCTTCAGGAGAGCCTTCGGCTTCGGACTCTTTTTCTCTCGCATCAATTTGGTCATTATATAACGTCTCAATTTCAGTAACCAGTGCCTTGGGTACAATTGTTCTTCTATCATTGCTCTTGAAAGTGGCGCCCTGATAATCAAGCGCACGATAGAAGTTTTTGGCATCTGTTTCTCTCCATATCTTATTCCATTCACGTTGAGCCTTTTTCCATTCTGCGTCCTTTTTCTTCAGACGATTAAGCACAATGGGTAAAACATGCGCTGGGTTGTTGTGCAGAAGATCAATGACTTCAAGTCCACGCTCTTTGTCATACACCTTTTTGATGATGCGCTGATAAATGGATGTGGTTTGACCGCCTAAACCAGGGGGAAGTCTCAGTCGATTTTTCTCTTCCAAAGACATTTCAGCAATATCTCGAGACAGAGGTTCCATCAGAGCAATGACATTCAAATTAGCTTCAATATTGAGGTCATATTCATATCTGCAGGTGCATTGTGTTAATAACTTCACTAAAAGGTTTGCGCAACAATATAGACTGGATGTACCTTTCTTCTTCACAACGATGAAGGGCTTCTTCGTGTTGATTCTTCTTAGACGCTTGGAATCCGCTGTCTTCAGAGGCCCACGTTGGATGTGATACATATACATCATTGAGCACCTCCCAACAAAGGTCGTCGCGACCAGAGCAGGGCACACTGTGCCACTATATAAAAGCAAAGCCAGTGTCAGCAATGACAAATCATAACAGACACACATGTGTAATGTAGATAGATCAGAAAAAGGGACTCACCTCTGTAGGAAGTACACGATAACTAGGACTGGATTTCACAGTTTGGCAATGTACAAGATCGGGTTTCGCTAAAAGCTCTGGTAGATTGTCTGCTAAGCGATTACGTCCATCATAGCCTACATAAGCTTTGAACCATTCAAAGAGTTCCCAGTTGCCACCGATGAAAGGTTCAACTTGATCCACAAGCATATTTTGATCAATGATCTGCTGAGTATGCAAGTTTAAAACCTTTAAGAATTCATCATAGACAGCCTTATTGTTGAAATACTTCTTGACACGGTCAAAGAATTCAATCTCCTCAGCGGTAACTGCAGACTTGTTGGACGATGCAGAAGTTGGAGATAATGGCAGTCCGAGATGATCTCCGCGCCCATCCATGCCCTTGTGATAATGTTTTGATCGCTTTGAAACCTTTGTATTAGTTAGGACTGTCACGGTCAGCATTTGAAAATCTAAAGTGGCTCACCTTGGTAAGAGATGCCGGGCCCATTTTCTCACCATAACCTGGTGCTCTCTTTTTCTTCACTGCCATAGGTGGTGGAGACTCTTGATCTCCCAAACCTGGAAAGGAACAACATGTTAGGGCATTTTTTATGAGGGAGTGAGAGATTCTGAAGACTAAAGCATTTACCAAATAGTGCAGATGAGGCTGCTGTTGCATTGCCTGATGTATCTGGCAGGAACTGTTTGAATTCATCCAGAAGGTCAACAGAGCCGTTAAAGAGAATTTGAACCTGAGCGTAAACCTGAATAGAAAGAAGTCATAGAAAGAAGTCACAATGAGTAAAATGCTTAATATTTCCACGGCATAGTACCACTCGCTCAAACTTACCTCCTGAATGGGTTTTTGTTCCTTTTGATAGGTTTGTAATATTTCAAGAAATTGCTTATATGTATCCGGTTCTGAGGAGAAGCGGTTTTTGATCTTGTTGACATAGTTAATAGCATGATTAAATTCGACTGGAGCGCGACGACCACCATTTGCACCTTGATGAGAGGGAGGTTGCTGTGGTTGCTGCTGTGAAGCGGGAGGCTGAATAGACTGAGGTCGCATACCAGGCGACGTTTGTGCAGTACTCAATGGGTGGTATATAGCAGAAGGTGGTTGCGACATATGGGGCATACCATGATGATGAGGTGATTGAACCGGCTGAGGGGCTGGGCCAGGAGTATGTTGTGGTGGCATATGTGAGTATCCAGCAGGATGTTGATAATATTGTGAATGTGAAGGATGCTCTTGTGTCAAGTTGAGAGGACCTCCACCGGTGGTACTAGTAGTTCCAGTAGGAGTGGTCACTCGAATGACATCTTGATCATTTGGATCAACCGTACATTCAATTCGATAACCAGGAGGTAAAAATGTGTTAAAACCGGAAATCAGTGCCGGGTGGCCTCTGAATAAAGTAGAAACCCTTTCAATGACGCCTGGTGTGTCAATACTATAACAGAAAAGAGAATTTATGTCAAAATGCTGGCTAATAATGAGCGGCAAAGTCATTAGTACTTACGCTTGACTCTTGAAATCTTTCATTATGTCCAAAAAACGATTATAAACATCTGGTTGATCAGAAAATTTTACTTTCACCTGATCCAAATAGCTTAGTGCATCTCGAACGTTCAAAGGTCTATAACCTCCTGCTTGCTGCTGCTGCTGTTGAGATGATGATGTTGGAGAAGAAGCAGTTGCTGGCGCTTGCTGAGCTGTTTGACTCGGTGATGGCACAGGAACCACATGGGAAGATTGAGGTGGAGAGTTGGGTGGGCGGGGAATCGAAGAAGACGGCGGTAGAATGGAAGAAGTGCTCATAGGAGATGAAGCTACAGGTGAATGTGACATCAAGGAAGTGCCAGACACAGAGGTTGGCGGTGGTGGTGGTGGTGGTAAAGTGGGAGGATTTCCTCTATCTGACATACCATTCACCTGCTCTTGAGGTAGACCTATCATAGCGCTTGGAGGAGGTAATGGAGTAGAAGACCCATGCCTCATACGAGGACTTGTGTCATGGGTGGATGGAATAGGGCTCTGATATGCTGAGTCCGTTACTCTTGCCGGTGGTAATGCAGAAGGTGACGGCTGTTGTGGGGCTGAGTTGGACGAAGGAGTAGTAGGGGATTGCGAATGGTGGGATGGGTAGGTACTAGCTGACATGGCCATGGGTGACGTCTGTCCTTGATACGAGGCTCCAGGAGGTCTTTATTTAAAAGCGGACATCAGTAAAATGCTGCTTTCGAGGACAAAGAGTTCCGTTGCCATCCCCTTCAACTTACCTGGTGGTGTTGGCCTGCATATTTCAAGCAATAGCTGTGTCTTTCTGAGTCTATCTTACTGAAGTGGATGAATGGTACACTGTTCAAGCGTAAAAACTTTGGTTACTTCTCAACGCAACGTCAATGTCAATAGAAAACCGATGAAAGGCGGACTGAGGTGGGGAGGAAGGGAAGCGCGCGCCGCTCGACAGTCCTAATGGCGAGAGCAGGCGGAGAATTAAACGAACAAGCCACCGGTCTATCAAGCCGTCACAGTTCATCCCAATGGCCAGCAAATACGGTGGTGCAACCTCAATATCGAGGGAGTCGGGGCCTCGAAAAGCACACTTAACCTTTGATAATGAATGGCATAAAACGACAATCAAGTTCATCCGATACAGTAGTCAACAATCCACTGGCATCATCTGGAATGTCAGCCTGGTACGAAGCCCTCAAGAAAAGCTACACGCGGAACTATGTATACTCCGAAGAGCCAGGTACCAACTCCCTTTTAAAATAAGTGTGTGTATATCTACGTCCACACATCATATTGATTTGATACGCAACCTTGGTTTTTTCATCATATAGTATTTGTACACATGTCCAACATCAAGCGCTCAGGTGATGTATCTATGCATTCCCTTCATTTTCAAGATTTTTTGGAGGATGATTGTCGATTTCTCGAGTTCTTGCTGGCCATGAACGATAATCTTCTAATGGGTGATATCAAATCGGATCCTAATGCCAGATTATGCTGGTGAGTCCTAGTACTACGCAATGTTGTTAGCCTAAATGTCAAAACATACTGATAAGCATTATAGGAGTATGCCCAAAACAAAAGAACACTTTTATCTGCATGGTAAATTTTATATAGCATCAGCACCGATTCAAGTGACTAGATTTCCCGCTCCAAAAGTAGTCAACAATGATATAGTGGCTGCCGACTATTGGGAAGCAGAGCGACTCAAACAGTGGCAAAAATTAGATGCTCCCACAAGAGCCATGTTTACCTGGCCTCCTCGCAGAGAAACGCCAAAAGCAGCGAAAATTGCCTTTTCATGCACGTCATTGGAGGATATGACTTCGAATTCGACGGCAAGAAAACCGGGCAGTGTACAAGTTGCTCATGATATTGCTATGGACAACTTTTGCTTGTTAATCTTCAAGATATCGGCTGTAGAGCACTTTCAATACAATAATTTTCCACCACAACGAAACGTAAGTTATATAGTAGAGTCAAAATGCATGATTTGGTAAGCTAAATGACTTTTTTTTATTTGATTTAGATGTATACCATACAAGGTGGAGATTGCACAGCCAGTGAGGCAAACCCTTAGGTCACATGATATGATACACTGCAATTTAGCCAGTACTTTCCCACGAAAATCAAAAACTTGCCCTTTATTCTCTTTTCCCTCTCCTTCTTCTTGTTCCATTATTCTTTATTTGTTTCTTATAATTTTCGTATATAAAAGAATAGAGGGATCAACCTAATTACATGTTTGAAACTGACGAGATCCGTAAGGCCAATCTTTAAGCATTTTGAAGCTTTTTTTTATTGAAACTCCATCATTCTTTGCTTATCTATACATATATTTTCCACAGCTGAACATCCAAACATGAGTACATGGGCACACTTTTACGCTGGTACAATAGCTGGTATGAAGATAAAAGACACTTTGTAGTTGGAATGATTTCAAAGACACTCAGTCATGTGTTTCTTATAGGGCTTGCGGGGTTGTCAGTTGGACATCCTTTCGGTAAGTGAATAATACTCAGCAAATGGCTGCAGCTTTTGTGGAGTTGACAGTTTTTTTCTCACATTGGCTATTGCTGTGCATAGATACAGGTAAATGTCAAATTAAACTATGTTCCCCGGGAAACAATAGACGTTAAAATGTTTATTTTTAATATAGTCAAGGTGCGATTGCAATCACGAGAATTGGCCGCTCGTTATAATGGAACGTGGAATTGCTTAGTGACCATAGTAAAGCAAGAGAAGGTAAGTTTTTGTTGCTGAGTCTTATATCTTCAAGAAGTACATGATGCTAAAAAGTATACCCCTTTCATTATCTGTCATTCTACATATCATTAGTTCCTGGGTCTATATAAAGGAATGGTAGGGTCATCACTTCAACCCCCAATTGGTACATGCATAAATTTTGACATCCAAACTGACTTGCCTTATTTGGTGATGATAGACGTCGCCTGCCGTAAGTTGTAAATGACAAATATAAACTTCACCCTGCAAATTGTCTAACACACTTGGAAAAATAGGCTGGTGTTGCTGCTATCAACGCTTTAGTTTTTGGAGCCTATGGTTATTTCATTGAATTTCAACAACGTCATTCCATTTTGCCGAGCAAGCATGATGCGACTCAGCCATCACTCTCCAATGTTTTCATTGCAGGTATGGCTGCTGGAACCGTTACTAGGTAAATATTGCGAATCTCAAAATATTCTTTTGTTGTTTCTACTTTGATAACAGTTTATTTCAGTTTCGTCACTGGACCGATGGAATTGGTGAAGATCCAACTGCAGAACCAGACTCATATAACAACAAATATAAACAGAGCATCACCTGCGGCCATACCGAAATTTACTGGACCCATCGACTGTTTAATGAAAATTTACCGGAGAGGAGGTATTCGAGCCTGCTATGCTGGGTTGACGCCAACAGTCCTTCGAGAGATTAGCTTTGGTCCATATTTCGTCACATTCGAGGTAATCAGTAGACTGCTTCGATCGTTGCAACCTGGTCCCAACCACCACGGTGCCGATGAAGATTTGACAGGATGGCAAGTTGTGCTTGCCGGTGGATCAGCAGGTATCATGGCCTGGTGTTCAACATACGCAGCAGGTAATGCTTTTAATTTCGCTTCACGAATTGGTTCAGAAAACAGCCTCCGGTTTCATCCCTTATAATTTATACTTGGAATAATTATGGTACTAACTCAAGGCTCTACTTTACTGCAGACGTATTGAAAACTCGCATACAGTCAGAACCTACTCGCTATCGTGGAGTCATTGATTGTGCGCGACAATGCTATAGAGAAGAAGGATGGCGTATCTTTTTCCGCGGCTTGAATGCTACGATTGTTCGTGCCTTCCCGTCTAATGCTGCAACTTTTGTGGCTTACACATGGACTATGAAGCTTTTTGCTCCTGTGTCAGTTACTGCCGCTGCTGCGTCCGTCACGTTGCAAGAATGATGACAATTTGATCATATACCTATCGCGGGGGGGGGGTTTTGGCTGCTTGGGCTATACATACTATGAGGTTGGGCCTGCCTCAGTTACCAATGTTTCAATTTTCTTTTGAACATCAATGGACTGACAACGCCGATGAACGTTCTACAAAGAATTCGGCGTTATAAGTTCAGACGCATTTTACTGTAAAACGATAATGGGATTGAAATCTGACAAGCTGGATTTTACCCACCTTTTGAAATCTTTATCTGCTTCGTTGACTCGGCTGGACCATTGATTTTTCAATATTATATATAAAATTTGCTACACTTGTAAAACATATATTTGACATTCTTGAATTTATTTCATATTTATTGTGTGTAAAGAAATAGTTGGCTTCTTCCTATTGTTTACAGTTCTATCTCGGTTCCATTCGTTGGAAAGGAGGTGATGAAAGAAAAAAAAAACGAAACAATATTGTTTCTTTGTAAAAGGTTCTATGTTTTTCTGTTGCTCAATGAAAAACTTTTTTACTATAAGGAGCGGGGAGGATGTTAAACGTAGAGATCAAATTAATATGAATGCAAAGAGCCGGAGAGCTGATAACATTCTCGAAGAAGAGAGAGAACAATTTCTTCATGGCGTGTCTTGTTTATATATACAGCTTTTTTTTGGTAAATCCTGAAGCTGCTCTAAGCTGTGGTAGCGGTCTTAGACTCGCTGTTAGTATCTTCTTTGAGTTTGTCGGTCCAAACACTCTCAGCTTCGTCAGCTTTGAGCCCCTCAAAACAGATTTTGAAGACTTCATCATAATGGTCAACAGGAATTCCAGTCATACCTTCCTTTACGTGGTCAGGTAGATCATCCCAGTCTGATTGATTGTCCTTGGGATACAAAATTGTGTTGACATTGGATCGCTTGGCAGCGATAGTCTTTTCTTTCAAACCACCAATCTGCAATACTTTGCCAGTGACAGTGAGTTCACCAGTCATAGCAACATTTGGATTGATAGGGCGGTTCAGGGCCAAGGATAAAAGAGACGTGGCCATAGTAATACCAGCGCTAGGGCCGTCCTTAGGCACAGCACCTGCGGGGCAGTGCAAGTGCACTTGTGCTTTCTCAAAGAAACCGTTCTTGGGGAATCGATTTGCTAGCAATGACTTGGCAAAGGTATAAGCAATAGTTGTGGATTCCTTCATGACATCTCCGAGCTGACCAGTCTTGTTGAGCTTGGGGCTAGACTTGGGGGTCAAAGGTGATTCAAGTACGGATTCAATATAGAGAGAAGAGCCTCCCATGCTGGTCCAGGCAAGACCCATAACAACACCAGGTGGGGTTCGATCGTAAAGGCGGTCAGAGTGGAAGACAGGAGGGCCAACATAATCGATCAATGATTCGGCTGTAATATCAACCTTGACAGAGTCAGGGATGCTAATAGCCTTTCGTTCCTTGGATGAAATTTCTTCGCCCTTCTCATGTGCAGACTTGGGAGGATCCAAGCTCTCTTCACCGGCCTTTTCATGAACATTAGGAGCACCTTCCTCAACTGAAAGAGCCTTGGCAGTGTCACCAGGTTGCTGTTCAAAATGATCTTCACCGATATCCTTAACAATCTTCAGCGCAGCCTTGCGGTACACCTTGTCAATTTGTTTCTTCAGGTTACGAACACCGCTTTCCCGACAATAATTCTTAATCAAACTTTCAATGGCATCCTTAGACAAATTAACATTGGCATGTTCAAGTCCTGCTGCTGTCTTAGCAGTAGGTGACAGATATTTGTCAGCAATAGCCACCTTTTCATCAGCGACATAGCCAGAGAGTTGAATGACTTCCATACGATCAAGAAGAGGTCCAGGAATTGTATCCAAGATATTGGCAGTACAAACAAACAAAACCTTTGAAAGATCTACTGGAACATCCATATAGTGATCCAAGAAGCTGGAGTTTTGCTCGGGATCAAGTAGTTCCAGAAGGGCAGATGAAGGGTCACCTTGATGGCCTTTGCCAATCTTGTCCACTTCATCAATCAACACCAACGGATTCTCGGTCTGTACCTTCTTGAGAGCTTGAATGACTTTGCCAGGCATGGCACCAACGTAGGTTCGGCGATGACCCTTGATTTCGGCAACATCACTCAAACCACCAACGGAGAAGCGATAAAACTGGCGATCTAATGCGCGAGCAATACTCTTGCCAATGGAAGTCTTACCAACACCAGGAGGACCAACCAAACACAAGATTTTGCCTTCGACGGTTCCACGCAATTTGCCAACGGCAATGAACTCCAAAATACGATCTTTTACATCTTGAAGACCATAGTGGTCTTCGTCAAGAACGGTAATGGCATGCTTGACGTTGTAGTTTTCGAGTGAGCGTTGGCCCCAAGGAATCTGAGTAAGCCAGTCTAGATAGTTTCGGGTCACGTTAAATTCAGAAGCAGCTGGTTCCAGATGAGCTAGCTTGTTGATTTCCTAATTATTACATTGCGGTTAGTGATGTTGAGATTCACAAGTATTTGGAACGTTCTTGAACTCACCTCATCAAACACTTTCTTAACACCAGCTGGCATGGCCAGCTTGGCTGCCTTTTCCTTAAAGCCTTCTACCAGTTTGTCCTTACCGTCACTCTCGAGACCAAGTTCCTTCTTAATACCTTTGAGCTGTTCCATCAAATAATATTCGCGTTGACGCTTGGCAATTTTGCTTTCGACTTCCTTTGAAATTTTGTTTTGCAATTGCGCATTCATCAACTCTTTTTTGAGTACCAAAAGAGCTTTTTGCAAACGTTCCTCAACAGAAAGACATTCTAAGACGTCTTGAAGCTCATTGGGCTCTCCTGCAGACACGGCAGCGGCGAAATCAGCCAGTTTCGCAGGTTCTTCAAAGACGTTGCCAGCTGACTGTGACATGGAGAAACTAGCGATCTGATCACGGAACAGAGGGTTCAATGAGGCAATATCCTTAAAAACGGATACAATCTCGGAAGTGACGGCTCTAATGACTTGATCCTTCTTTGAATAGGGTGTATCTTGAAGATTATCCACGTTTACCAAAGAAACAGCGTAATCATTGGCTAAGAAGGAAGTGGCATATTGAGTTTGTTGCTTTTCACTGCTGGCGGCAGTGTCCTCGACAAAATCGCTCTTCTTATTCACATCCGACTCAGGTGCTATGTTTAAGTCCATAAGTTAATGAAGAAACTTATCACCTTGAATTAAATTAAATTAAATAACACTTACCCTTATCCTTCATTACACCTTCCTTCGAAGTGTCCTTTGAACTGTCCTTTGAGCTTTCCTTCGAGCTAGACTTTTTGCTTTTCTTTTCCGACTTCTGTTTCAATGGCTCAGTAAGCGGGCCTTCATCTTTGACTACGGCGGCTGTTACTGCCGAGTCACCTTCGCCCGCTTCCTCTTTTCCCTTTTCGAGGTGTTTCGGTTTACCCATTGGTAACAATTCCTCTATCCTGATTCTTCGATGAGGGTACAAAACAGCTGTTAGTCCTGCGTCCTCCTTTGAGCCATCCTTAGCATTTGAGCTGGCAGGGAATACGCTGGTAATTTGTGCGAAAACTCCCACGCGGTGTACTTGGTCAAGACTGGTAATAGTGTCGACATCCAGGTCTTCGTCCTTGAGCAAGAAAGCACCAACATAAGGCTGTCCACGCTTCAGCAACTCCTTAATTGCTGAAGTTACCTGAGGGTCTTTGATAACCACAGCTTTGTAAAAGCCAGGGAACAAAGGTCGGCGGGTGATTGGCAATGCTAAGACCTGTGGATACACTTCTGGAACCGAGGGCTTTTGCAATTGATTATCAATCACGTTCAATGCCTTTTGAATGTTGTGAATTGGAGCACCTCCATCTCCATCACCTCCGTTCTTTCCGTCGCCACCGCCGTTGGCAGCGCCATTGGCACCTCCTTCGCCACTTCCACTGGAAGGTGGTTGGTCGGAGCCATCACCACCTTTGTTATCTTGAAGCCGCAAAACTTCAGCTTTGCCAGCTTTTGAGCCATTAAAAGCCGCCGCACTGGTGGAGGAGAAAGGTCGAACGGGTTGCAAAGCCACGAAAACAGATCGTGACGGACTATCTCGGATAGACCGAGCTATGGCATCCCCACCCCAAATGGTCAAGTTAGAAGCATGGGTAGCTGGTGTTGACGTGGACAATGATCGTGCCGAAGTGGACGCTCCAGTAAGCTGAGATAATAGAGACTGTTTTATAGAGGACCTTGGTATTGTCTTTGCGACATGTAGCAAGAATGTCGAGCTCATGTCGCAGCCAGAGAGATGATTAACGAGACGGGTTGCGTAAGCGAAAGCGAGAGAACAATCGCTCCCATCCTTTTGTCAGCCAAATACAGGGTTAGGGTTATTTTTATTGCCAGGTTGGTGTTTCTAAAACCCGCTGCCACCGCCCCTTCTTGTTTCCCCCTCAGTCACTATGGCAGCCGATTCATCACTGTGTGTAGATTCAACTACATCTTCTTCAATCACCATCGATATGCCGCAACATGCAGCTACCGACTCTAATATGGCTTCTGTATTGACACCTACCAATGAAAACAATAAGCGTGCGCTACAGCCTGATACAGAGGAAGAGTCGGGCGATCAAAGTCAGAGCAAAAAGAGGCCACTGACCTTTGTAGCGTCGTGGCAGAAGAAGACCTATACAATGACATGTACCCCAGAAGAAACTGTTCAACAGCTAAAGAAGAAACTACAGGATTTAACCAATGTACGGCCACAAAACATGAAATTGCTGAATCTAGTTAAAGGGAAACTGCCTGTGAGTTTGCTATCCATCATACTTTCGTTCTTGTGGTTATAGCCATTGACTTTGCTGACTTTCATTTAGGCCGATGATACGCGTTTGGATTCACTGAGTCTACGAAGGAAGCCAGGATCAGATGCTATCGAATTTTTGATGTTGGGTACAGCAGTAAGTTGACCAAATTCGTGTGGCCAAATCACAGAGAGAGGGGGTATTAATGGCTTAATATGGTATAGGATGAAAAGATATTCAAGGATCCAGATCAGGTCGACACTTTACCTGACGTTTTCAATGGTAAGGTATAGGATATGGGGTACATGTACATTGGCAACAGGGTAACCTAATCGGTTATTGCAGACCTGGAATACGACTATTTCCCTTCAGACCATCCAACTCATTTGGATCAAGCCAAAGTGCAGAGGAAATTGAAAGATACCATAGCAAAGGTAAGCTTTGCTTTTACTGAATAGGGGTTCGACATGCCAATTCACAATACTACAACATTGATAGACCAATATCCGCCTAATAAATCCTTTGCGACAAGGTAAGTATCATGCAGCACGCAGAGTTTTTATGAGCAGCCTGATGATAATCATATCTGTTGCTTCAATGAAGGGAAGCGGTTACTGGTCATGGATTTAGGTATTGTATACAAAAATGAGTTCTGGGCATTCTTTTTTCAGTTGTTCTAACGAATCCCACCATTAGATTATACCCTTTTTGACTGCAAGTCTCCTGCTAGCCATATAAGCGAGTTGATGAGACCGGGCATGCATAGCTTCTTGGTAAGTGCAAAAGAGAAACTTTTGAATCTTGCATCATCGAGATCTGTGTCTCATCAAATTTGCATACAATGTAGACTTCAGCTTATGAGCATTACGATATTGTAATTTGGAGTCAGACAAGCTGGCGAACTCTAGAAGCAAAAGTGACAGAGCTAGGTATACTGGTAAGTAATGCAAGTATTAAAAAATTGCGTATTTCTCATAAGAGTTGACTAAATGTCTTTTTCAATAGTCTCATCCAGACTACAAAATTGCTTTTGGTACGTTGTTTGTTGACGGGCATGTCAAGTTTTTACACTGCATTGTTGCATGGAGGCTTTGCTTTAACACCCAGTATTTATGTTGTTTTAGTCATGGATATAACAACCATGATATCAGTCACCACGTTAAAAGCTGATGGATCAGAATTTAAGCATCAAGTCAAGCCGCTTGGTAAGTGATTAATGGCTGGCATGTTTTGGTATGTACTTGGTTGGCTGGGCTGACACATCTTCTGATACTATAGAAATCATTTGGGCGAAATTCCCACAATTTTCATCCAAGAACACCATCCATGTCGACGACTTGTCTCGCAACTTTGCTCTGAATCCTAAAGCTGGGCTCAAGATATCTGCATTCAAACACGCGCCTGTCAAACGACTGACCGATCGAGAACTATATTATGTCGCACGCTACTTGCTACTTATCGTCGATGTTGACGATTTCACTACTTTAAATCATAAGAGATGGAGATCATACCATGGAGTTCTGGAGTAGATACTGTTATTAATTGGTTTGTATCACCATGATTAAATCAATGAAGCTCGACCGCGACCATAACTCCCGTATAACCTGCTATTAAGCTATCAACATGTTCCACCTTTTTCCTTCTATTATCATGAAATTCATTTGTACATCGACATCTGCATCATGTCATCTGCGTGCTTTACAGATACATGAGCGTATATATTCCAAATCACAATCTCAGACAATTCTTCAAAGCAGATTGGTTTATTTGCAGTTTGCATAGAGCTACCATGAAATAAAGAAATATAAAAACCCAGGATAAATATTTGTACAGTGGATTCTTTCCTTGGTAAGAGAAGAAGTAATACATGAGGTATACACAATAAAGGGCGCGAGTAATAAAATTCAACGCGCAGAGCTAAATAAGAAGGTGAACAGTACAGGCGAGTGCAATGAATTGTAAAGGGCAGTTGACGGCAGCGTTTATCTGAAAGGATTGTCGTTGGGCTTGCTTTCGGCATATGGGTTAAAAACGTTTTGCTGAGTAGCATGTTTAGTCTGTAGTTCATGAGGATTGAAAAATTCGGCATTGGCAGTAGGCACTGGTGATCTATCGCGTGGGAATTGGGATCGAGGTGGCATACTTAGGGCGTCATGATGGATCTGCGGTGCGTAGGCATCTTCAAACTCAAATGCAGGTTGTGGCGGAGGTGTAGCTTGACGCTGTGGCGGTGGCGGAATAGAAGGTATGGACTCGGGGGAAGGAGATGCAGCTGATTTCTCGCTTAAAGATCCGTAGGCCGCTGGGTAAGATACTGCTGGATATGGATTGGGTGAATTGTGCACGGGCGGTGTATAAGGATTTATCGTTCCCAATTCCCGAATTCGAGTGGCCGAATTGCCTTCTTCATGAAACATCTTTGCTTCAAAGTGAGTAGGTTGCATTGGAGGCAATTGCTCGAGATCTATATCAGCCATTGGGTCAGTCTCGTATACATCGCTGTCTCTGTGATTGAAATCTCGGTTGAGAGCCATAGTGTCATCGTCTCCATCATGGTGGCGTCGCAATTTCAATTCCTGTCTCTTCTTCGCTAGTCGTACAGTGCTTTGACCACAGGAGAATAGGTTTCGGAAGAACTGTGGTATGAAAGCCAAAAATGCGTCTGCCATGGCGGCAAAGAAATTCATGTGTTGATTCTTATGATCAAAGTGATCTTCTTCATCCATGCCATAATATTTCATCATGAAAAGAGCGTCTAACATCATGACAAAGCAAACGACAATTGAATAGTAACCGTTTTTGATGGCAGCAGCTGGCCAATCTGTTCCCCCATTAGCAGCTGGCACATCTTTGATGACATTGAAATACACCAACGCCGACAGCAAAATATTTCCAAAGTAGAAAATAATCATAATTGGTCCCTTGACACACCAAAACATGCCATGTGCCTTGATTTTACCCATTTTCCATTCATTAGCATAAATTGCAAGATGCGTAAAGAGTGCCGCAAGAATCAACGACAGCGAACAAAAGTTGATGACTGTCAACCAAATGTAAGCACCCTTTGGACTAAACGCTCCTGGGCAATAGGTACCATGTAATTGTGTAATGATGGATATAAACGCAGAAAGAATGTTCCTAGAAACAATGGATTAATTTGAATTGTAAATTAAGAGTATATCTGGCGTCAAGACTACTCACCATATTGGGAACTGGAACACACAGATTTGAATAATGGTTGTCAAATGTAAACCCCACTTCGATTGCCTGTCAGCCCAAAAAAGAGAAAAAAAAAATTATTAGCGGGGTTGACGATTAGATATTTCATGGGCACAGTAATAAAATTCAGAAAAAGATCTACTCACACAGTGACTTTCTTGAGGCCCATCACCTTTGTAGTTATGGCTTCCTTGGGCATACCAACATGGCTATCACGAAACGGTGCCAGGTATGCTTCTAATAGCGCATAGAGATTGTATACGGCGAAGGATTCGATCAAAGTTGCAAAGAACATAATTGTGGTCGATGCGCCATATTTCAGGTAAGAGACCCTGTAAGCAGGAGATCGATGAATATTTTATATGTACTCACCATCACCCTTACATATATATTAACTTTCACTTACCATGCAAGTGTGGCGTATATTGGAGGGTACGCTACTACGCGAACTTTGTGTCGCTGGATTCCCTTATTATTATAGTACGCCAAGTGGATGAAAATCGTATGTACCGCCACGACCCACGTAACAAGTACAAGGACACCAGATCCGAGCCAACCCCAGATATGCATGTTTGATCTGTTGATAGACGGTTAATATCTTTTTAGCTTACTGTAGAATAAGAGAATGAACTACATACGTCGGGTTGAGAATCAATTCCGTCAGGTTGAAGGAAGGATTACTGCTCAAAAAGATGGAATGATGAGTCAAGTTGATTCGACACACGTAACAATGAGGCAAATGTATTCACGTACAACCCATCGTCAGCTAATCCTGGTTCAGTCGGACAAGTGCCATTAGACTCCATGATGGATTAATTGAAAGAAAGCGGATGAACCGAGCCACCTTTAAATCACAGTTAGATGTTCAGCCTCATTTTGTCTGGTGAAATTCAGGTACCGCGAACATAGTTTAGCGCGATTTTTTCTTTTAAGTATGGTAAAAATAAATTGCAATTGATATGAAACATGCTCCTAGCTAATGATTTATTAATTCTATTCTATAAATCGAACAGGAACTTTGAAAAATTGCCCAGCTGCTTCTGTGCCATCGCGATACTCTACAGTTGGAAGATCCCCTCCTCTTAAATTAGTCTAGTATCAATCGTTAGTATCGTTGCCAGTCGGATATCGTTTTACCCTTTGGATACTTGCCTGCAATGATGGATGCAAGTATCTAGGAGCTTTGAGATGATCATCTCGCTCTTTCCTCAGTTTAACGTATTCTTCCAAAGACGTGTCTTCCCGTATCATCTTATTATGGAGTTTATGCGCCTCAAGAAATGCCATAAACATGTGCTAAATAAGGATATTAGCCACCTCTTCTACCCAAAATAGAAATCATGATGTTTTGACTCCTCACCTTGCGTCCCTGGGGATAATCATGCCCGACAAAAGTTCGCGTATCGTCAGGTAAAGTGTCATAGAGATGACGAATGCTCTTGTACATGTCTTCAGCACTTCCACCCGGGAAATCACATCGTGCTGTTCCAATATCGGGCTATAGATAGGAGTTTTTAAATAAAGGCGTTTTCCAGAATTTCGTTATTGCCAAGCCAAGCTTGGCTTATTTACCTACCATGAATAGCGTATCACCCGCAAATAAAGCATCACCAATTAACCAGCTCATGCAAGCTGGTGTGTGACCTGGAGTGGAAAAAGCCTTACAATAGATGTTTTTACCGAGCCTCCATTCCGTGTTGTCTTGGACAAAGTCAAAATATTGCTCTCCTGTTATCGACAGCTGAGATGCTGCCATGTTGTATTTCTTTCGAAAAACAGATTGTACCTTGCTCACATGGCTTCCAATTGATACAGGAGGCTGTCATCATGTACATTAATCATTAGTACGACATACATTGATTACGAGCCATGACTTGAATTTACCTTTCTGGGCAAATGAGCATGCAAAAAACTTGCGGCCGTTAGATGATCCTAAGCAATTCGGTATAAAGTCGTTAATACGCTGTAGCTAGTATCTCACGTTTAAAAGTCAATGCATAGACTTACTGCATGCACATGGGTATCAATAATTCTAGTTACATGTAATTCATTCTTTTTGACGTACGCCATGATTTTCTTCGCTGTATCAGCCTTAACTGTGCCAGCGAAAGCATCGTAGTCCAATACAGGGTCGATAATGACAGTTTCCCGAGTTTCTGTCAGAAGCAACTGCGATGAGATTGTACATTCATATATATATCGACTAGTCCTCTCAGATTCGTGCTATTACCTTCGTCTGTCACGATGTATTGTGCTGTATCTGTCGCCTCATCAAGAATGGTGTGCACGGTTGGAGAATGATTGTTATGAAAGGATTGGACAGGATATGCTTTTTCCCATTCAGAAAATCCACCTTCCAGATTATAGACATTCGTAAAACCAGACTCAATGGCTTTGGTGGCAGCAATATGGCTCCGTCGACCCGAGGCACATTGAAAAACGACCTAAGCAAATTTGGTGAATTTATGAGTACATTGCATTTGTGTTTGCGAATATTGACCATCAATGCTTCACCTTCCGGTCTTTTGGTATATCAGACAGTAAACGTTGAGATTCTTCAATAAGAAATGGTAATGGGATATTGATAGCTCCTTTTATCTTGCCTGTCTTTTCTATCTCTGACCTATTGCGAACTTCAATTAATGTAACGGAAGTACAAAATGGGTCCTTAATAAGTTGTGTCTCCAGCTGTTTCTTCAGCTGAGAAGCAGTCATGGACAAGACTCTGCTAGCTCTTATAGTGCCCGGCATGGTTATGCTCGGAAAAGATAAAAGGTAAACCGTGGAAATTGAGCTTTAGGTGTATTTTGCATTTATTGGTGGATCATATGTGACTGCTCTCTGGCATGAGTCAATCCCTGGAAGCAGAAAGCCGTCACCAAATTGTCTCCTGATTTACGTGAAGCCTTTCGAAAATCAAGGATTTGTGGAGCCCTGAGCTCAATTCATACGAATATCACGATACAAATTGGTCATCAATGCTAATGTACAGCAAAAGATATTATTTACGACGGACTTTATTAATTGCTTCAATAGTAAACGCTTCTAGTGCGGTGGGTGGGAATATCAACTTGGCCTTGTATTTCCTTTGCAAAATCCCAGATGTAGAAGTCAAGCAAGATGGCATTGACTTTCATATCAGACTTGTCATTTTCGATCATTCCCTGAATTTCTCGTTTCAGTAACTCAACCGACCAAATTGAATTTCCTCTGATTTCCACTTCCTCAACACTTCCGGAAGCCATTGGTTGGTGTTCCTTGAGCATACTAATCAATCTATCCGAAAATTCCAGACATCCTAGATGATATAAAGCCTATGACGAGAGTTTTAGGACTTTGATTGTTTTATCCAATGAACAATTTTCCAATACAAACCTGTGGTACTCTATTGATAGTGTAAAATGAAAAGGAACGCCAGAGCAGAATATGAATATAAGACATGAGCCAATCTCTTTGTAGTTGAAGAAGATCAAAGTCTTACCTATAGTCCGCAAACATGGTTATTTGGTCGATATCGTCGAAATGACCAAACCGCTCACCATCGAAACAAGCCCTAGAGTACGCTTAATATTATTGTATAAGTGAATGATTTTCCATACGAAATATAAAGCCTACCATATATCAGCTATCAGAATCTGTGCTCTCTTGTATATTTGCACTGTAGACATAGGGTTAGAATTAGTAAAAAGGCGACTTGACCAAACAGCTGATTTTGGTTTGAGGTATATAACCTTTTCGTAGATGAAATATGTGTTCGTCATTGAATGAACGGAAGTTTTGTGTGATGATCTGAAGCAATGTCATGGATGATCCATTTGCTTTTTTGATGCAATTGACGAAAGAACCATGGAAGCGCTAATTATACAAAAGAAGGCCAAAAATTTAGGATTTGTGCACAGCACCTGAAAACCACCGCCAACTGTCAACTGACCGATAATAAAATGCCACCATCTTCACGCATTACTCTGATTCTCTCATTTATCATTGGCATTTCCTCTTCGGAGTCTGACCGAAAGACGTGTTGTAATTCTTCGTCTGTCGCTTCCTTTGCCCACCATTGTGTTTTCAAAATCGGGACGCCTTCCAATATAGCTATGTACAGCATAAAATATAAGACTTGCGAGTGCATTAGGACGGTAATTCAATGAACCTACCTCTATTGACACACGCGCAGAGTGCCCAGTATCCAGTATACTTGGTGCCTTGGAAGGCAACAGAATATCGCGCTGGATGAGGCACAGATTTATCATCCGGATCCCGCTCGCTCCAAAACGAAAAATTAAGCAGATCAACCAAGAAAATCCTATCAACAGGTCCATTTTTGTATTGAGTAAGTGAATGCATATCAGTATTTTTGTGTAGGGTGGGGTCTGATTTACCAATCTATAGCTGTTTCATCTGCTATTTTTGGATTAAGCGGATGCTGCTTCCAGGTTTTAGTGCTGTATTGACGCTTTTTCATGTTCTCATATACCTTTAAGAAAACGTTTTATATTGGTTATTGTTCGCTTATAGCAACGCCAAATTCTATTAGTGCACTTACCGCAAGGGCTGCTTTCTTCACTCCAGCCGGAGGTACTGAGACATCCTTAGAATTCTGCATGGTGATTTGTGTTTGTTAGGTTAAAAGAATCCAAAGCTTTGGTCCTCAGTGATGATAGGCTTACTTCGTGAATGAATTCAGCACTCGTCAATACTAATCCCTGATCGTCTTGTTGCATTCTTGGAGAAAGTAGTTCTTTTTTGGCGCAGATACGAAAATTTGACAGCTGTGGCCCAAAAAAGGAACTGACAGTCCTCCACCTATTAGACTGAGCTTGGCAACTTATGGGAGCAGTTACTGAACTGAACTTGACGCTAGTGGATCTTATGATACATTGTGTTGGAAAATAAGTGAATGTATTTAAATATCTGTTTTCCTTAGCTGTGATGTATCTGTATCATGGCTGTCTTTGCATGCCAATGTTGTTGTAACTATAACATGTTGTTGGGGGCAGCGAGAAATTTGATTTATTCATATATTCACTCTTGTTTAGTTTCATCTAGCTTTTTCATCTAACTATCGTTCGGTTTCATCTAGTTTTTTTCATCAAGGCTTCGTAACATTGATTTTAAACTACCTTTTTTTAGCTTTTCCTTGAGCGTTGACGAGTATTATCCGCTCGGTTCAAGTAGTCTCAAATGTAGCTAAATTGTCCAGTAATAGACTTGCCAAATACAAAAAAAAATTTGTAGTTTTTTCATTCGTTTCAGCCCGTCAATCTGAAAGAAAAAACGGCCAAGCTCAGTTGAACTGAGCAAAACCGTTTGCGCTATGTGCATCTCTCGATAGAAGTTCTTTTGATGAGAAGACTAAGCGTACTACGACCCCATATCATCATTAAAGTGCATAGCCTTATGAAACCTTGTTCGTGTACCACATTTGTCAAATCAAATTTTAAAAAAAATCTGTGTCAAATAGTGATCTTGCAGGGTTCACGAGCTTGTATCTTTCCCAAGTGACAAGTTAGAAAACTACCAACACATGACAGTCTTTTTCGGTTTGGCTAGCAAAATAACCATTTAAGTAAGCTTGGCGATAAAAATAAATATAAGAGAATTTGCTGAACACAGCCTCCTCAATTTCAATCGTGGCGTTGGTGTCACAGCCATGGTTGATATAAAAGATCAAGCTTCATTTTACTTGCGCCTCACTGTTTTGCCCTTCCGCATCATATAGCAGGTACCCGCCGTTTGTAATTCCTGACAATTTTTTTTTTCATTTTCATCAGTAACTGACCATCAATCAGGCTTTTTGAAAATGTATCCTGCTCCTCACGGTTCGTCTCCTGGGGAATACGATGAATTCCCGATGCAAGAAAACTCGTTCTCGTCTCGTCCTATTAACAGAGGAGGTGGTAGCTACAACGCCGCAGACCCATTCGACGACTCTCATACACCTTACTCGGATTCCATGAACCAGCCTTTGCTTCACAGTCCCACACCAACACCTGCTGGTGGCTTCTTTGATAACAACAGTTCCATTGGCAACAACAGCGATCTTCATTTTGCTGCTCCACCGTCGCCAGCTGCTCACTACGGTGAAGCCCCTCGTCGCCAGCCACGCCGATATAAGACAAGTAAGCATGAGTGATTTTTAAGAGACGGTACCTGCAATGCAGGATATGGGCAGGCTTACATACAGCGCATGGTGTTGGGGTCTCGTTTGGTCTGTTAAATCTTTCCATTTCTCATTGTTATTCTTGACAACAGCACGTAGAGTACCACTCACGAAGGGCAACTTGGTTTTGGACTGTCCTGTTCCTAACCGGTACCTAGAAGCTGTCCCCCGTCGTGACCAGGAAGAATTCACTCATATGCGATATACCGCCGCGACTTGCGATCCTTCTGAATTCGTTACTCAAGGCTACACTCTTAGACAAGCGTTGCTTGGCAGAAGTACTGAGTTATTTATTGTTATGGTACGCGTCTTTTCAGGCACTTTATTGAAGCAACACCCTGCATCGGAGTTTCCACTGACTTTTTTTTTTTCTTTAATTTCTCTCTCAGACTATGTACAATGTAAGTCTCCATATCTGGATTAGTGTCCCTCTATTGTCAAAATAATGTAACATTTAATGATTAGGAAGATGAGGTTTTGTTTGCTCGTACAATGCATGGTGTCATGAAAAACATATCCCACTTGTGTACCCGCGATCGCTCTCGTACCTGGGGTCCGAAAGGTTGGGAGAAAGTGACGGTATGCATCGTGTCCGACGGTCGTTCAAAGATTCATCCTAGAACTCTATCGGTTCTTGCCGCCATGGGAGTTTATCAAGATGGCGTGGCTAAAAATGTTGTCAACGGTAAACCTGTTGTTGCTCACTTGTATGAGTTCACTACCCAGATCTCGGTAGACCCTGAGATGAAATTCAAAGGAGCGGACAAGGACATTGTACCCTGTCAAATCCTATTTTGTCTTAAGGAGAAGAATGCAAAGAAGATTAACTCGCACAGATGGTTTTTCCAAGCCTTTGGTCCTATCATCAACCCTAATGTGTGTGTGCTTCTCGATGTTGGTACACGACCGGGTGGTACATCCATTTATCACTTGTGGAAAGCTTTCGACATCAACTCCAATGTGGCTGGTGCTTGTGGTGAAATCCGAGCCATGGCGGGTACAGCCGGAGTCAACTTGTTAAATCCGTTGGTCGCCACTCAGAACTTTGAATACAAGATGTCTAATATTCTTGACAAGCCACTTGAATCAGTTTTTGGTTACATCTCTGTGCTACCAGGTGCTTTCTCCGCCTACCGATATATTGCACTGCAAAACGATACGAATGGTCATGGTCCACTGGAAAAGTACTTTTTGGGTGAAACACAACATGGTGGAGATGCTGATATCTTTACTGCCAACATGTATTTGGCTGAAGATCGTATTCTATGCTACGAACTAGTAGCCAAGAAAGATGCCCATTGGATTCTCCATTATGTGTCTAGTGCTTATGGTGAAACTGATGTGCCCGACAGCGTGCCTGAGTTTATCTCACAACGTCGTCGATGGCTCAACGGTTCATTTTTCGCTGGTATTTATGCACTTGTGCATTGGCGTAAAATCTGGAGTTCAGACCATTCTTTCCTTCGCAAGCTGGCTCTCATGATTCTGGATTTATACCAGACTGTTAATCTGATATTCTCATGGTTCGCCATTGTAAGTTTGATCAAACGAATTACTCGTATTTCTAACATTGTAATATAACCAGCCCATCCTTTGATATAGGGAAATTTCTATTTGACCTTTTTCATTCTTACCAATGCCCTAGACTCTGATTCCCTCAACCCCAAACCTTTCCCCGCTAATGTGGCCTTCGTTTTCCACGAGGTTCTCAATTACATTTATGTCGTTCTTATTGTGGTTCAGTTTATATTGGCCATGGGCAATCGACCACAAGGCTCAAAATGGGCGTACATTATAAGTATTGCCTTCTTTGCCTTCCTTATGGCCTACATGGTAAGTGACATGGTTTACAGAGTCATTGAGCGCTTATGGGAATGTTCTTTCACTAATTATAACCAATATAGATGTTTGCCACTATTTGGATCACTGTAGTTGGTGTCAAACAGGCTATTGCAGATGCCGCCGGATCTTCAAATACGTTCTTAGCCTTACTCGAACAGTCTTCATTCCGCAATGTTATCATCTCTGTGGTCTCTACATATGTCATATACTTTTTGGCTAGTTTCATGTTCTTCGATCCATGGCACATGTTTACTAGTTTCATTCAGTATATCTTCATGGCACCAAGTTTCATCAACATCTTGAACGTATATGCGTTCTGTAATACCCACGACGTCAGTTGGGGAACCAAAGGTGACAATACCATTGCCACGGATCTAGGTGTGGTCAAATCTAAGAAAGACGCATCTGGTGAACATGTCTTGGAAGTTGCTGTTCCGACCGAGCAACAGGACTTGAATGCTCAATATGAGGAAGCTTGTCTGGATTTGACCAAGAAGGTGGCGCCCCAAGTACAGCATCGCGATGCTAAGACTAAACAAGAGGATTAGTAAGTTACATTCTTAGGTTCCATTGTAGCTCATTGTTTGGTCACGTCACTAACAACGTGTGTTACAGCTATAAAGCTTTCCGTACTAAGCTAGTTTTAAGTTGGATCATTTCCAATCTGGCACTTGTGTCCATCATCACCAATGCCGAACTATTGCATTGGTTTGGTGACGAGGCACAACGAAGCACCGGATACCTTGGCTTCATCCTTTGGTCTGTCGCAGCTCTTTCAGCCTTCCGATTCGTTGGAACCTGTATATATCTTGTTTTCAAAATCTTTACCGGTTAATTGCATACAGTTATCTCATCTCATATTTGTCACTGGCATCGATATACCACGCAGATTCCATTGTTGTTCTGTAATTATTTCATCATCAATCTCGATCCAACAATCACTTAAAGCTTACCAAAATATCCCCATTTATACATCAGTGCGTTAAGCTTTGACTATATTTAATTTTCAAATACATAGCAATTGAAACATCATTTTTTCAACATTGAATAAAAAAGTTTATGAAAATCAAAAAATGAACCCCTGGTACAATTGGTATATGTTTGCCCAGCGAGACAGTAATATATTTTATCAAGACAGGTCTATACTCCCGACTTTATTGCTGGTTAAGCGGAGAATGCTGATCAGCGGCTACCCAGACATCAAGCATGATTTCAAAAAATGCTTTGGGGTCTAGATCAGTTGCGACGTAAACATTGGGAGGCAAAGTAGATTTTTGATAGATATCGCAAATCTTAACATAAACACCAGGCGTTAAAACGAAGTCTGTTAAAAGGCTATTATTATCAGCAATGACTTACCGTTTGACCAAGTGCTAAGCCATTGTCAGTTACGACATCAACTCGTAAGTGGCGAATGGTAAAGATCTCAGGAGCAACTAGGATAGCCAATGCACAGGGGTCGTGCAGAGGAGGTCCCTGATATAAATGAAACACATTTTCATAGGTGTGCTTGAAGAACACTAAGAGATCAATCACCATTTGAGCAAATTTAGAACCCGGCATACAGCGTGCTTTAATGGCTTTCAGCACTTGAGGCGTCACTGCCGCTTTATGAGTGACATCCAGCGGTGCCATATAAACTGGCAGTCCACTCTCGAAAATGATATGAGCTGCTTCTGGATCGACCTACGTTAAAATAGAACGATGAAATGTGTTAAAAAGCAGGTTTACACTTGTCCTCGTTGCCTAGCGAAAAGTCTTACCAGAACATTGAACTCGGCCACGGGAGTACGATTGCCCGAGGCAATACCTCCACCCATTAAGGAAATCTTTGCAATCTTTTGCTTGACCTCAGGGAAAAGTGTGAGCAATAAAGCAACATTAGTAAAGGGGCCAACAGAAACAATGTTGACTTTGGTAGGGTGGTCTCGCAACACTTGAGCCATATGAAGAACCGCTTTTTCATTTCTCAGAATGCAGGACTCATCCGGCTCTGGCAACAAATCGGTACCGTCTAAACCAGAAGCACCGTGTATGTCGGCCGCGACCATGGAGGGCTTTACCAGAGGCTGAGACCGAGTTATTAGACAGGTGTGTACTAATTTTCAATTGATTTAATCATAAATATATTTGTGCTTACCAATGCTTGACCGGGAATTATTTTTGTTTTTATGCCAGCAGCCTTCACGATACGAGCGCAATTTAGAGTCGTCTTGTCCAGTGTTTGATTCCCATGTGTCTATCAATGACAATTGCCCACAACGGAGACAGCGGGGTTAGAAACGGATTCCCGCACTGGAAGTGCTTTTCTCAGCTTCAAAACGCCAACTCCTTACTTACAGTTGAAATGCCCAACAATTCGATCATTGGGTGGTAGGCTAGTGGGTTTATAAACAGCTCAGTCAGTTGCAAAAGTTATAGTGAAGTATCATGATTATCCCTGAGAACTGACCGGCAAGCATAATGGCCATGGCATCGTCATGACCTACGGATTTTAGACACACAGTTAGCTTTGTCTTTTATGAATTTGAGGCCTATTTGTACTGCATTGGTAATTGAGCACTTGCCTGGATCGCAGTCCAGCCATACTGGGATTTTGGCGGCCACCGACATTTAGGAGGCAATAAAGACACTAGAAGTCGGAGTGCGTTCAAGTCTCATAAGAAAATAATGGAAGCCCATAAACCTTGAACCTAAAAGTACAAGATGCATACAACACTTCTAGCGACTTCTCTCTCCCAAACATAAAAAGGTCTAGTCGATCATGGATATTAAAGAATGGCCAACCAAAAAATAATTAACAAAGGCTATGATTTGCTATTGTGGGCAATGTTCATATTGGGAAACTTTACAATTGTCAACGTCATGATTTTGCAAACATCGATGTTAGCCGTGCGTGCACAGATTTTCCCAATTACAGATTGTCCAAATCGTTACTTTGTATTTTAATAAACGATCCTTTACCTTCATCACAATATTCTTTTTATCATAACCTTAACATGGACATACCTCTACATAATCAAGTAACTACGCATTGTAAGGTATAGACAAGTTGGTGGCTAATAAGAGGATGAATAATGAAAAAGTCAGTGGATTTGGGCGATGACGGAAGTGTGTCGCAAATAAGGCGATGATGCTAAAGACAAAGAAACTTACTTCTCTCTCTTTTTTTCCCTTTCTTCATTTCTTTCTTATATAATATTCAGCCTTCTTGTAATATATCTACATAACATCCTCGTCTATTGATATGTCGGATACTATACAACAATTACCGCCAGCATCTTCGCCGCCGCCGCCAACACCTCCTCCACTTGCCGATAAAGACTCTCCCGAACATTCAAAATCTAATCAGCCACAGACAGCTCAGTCTGGTATCCAACAAAAGCCCAAGAATCTAGAAAACGCCATGTGGGTAGGCAACCTGCCGACCGACACCACACCGGAAGAGCTTCGTGATTTCTTTTATGACGATGATTTTTTGGTAAGAAAATAAGGGGCATTTGACAGTAATGCTTGACAACGCTGTGAAAAATTCACACTTTTTGCCGTTCATAGACTGTGTTTCACATCTCCAAGACTCACTGCGCCTTTGTGAATTACAAATCGTACGATGCGGTACTTAGGGCTGTTAAGAAACATCATGAAGCAGGTAAGCAAGAACTTGTTTGGATACTTGGAACTTGCATAAATTTTTAGATTTGTTAACCGACTTTCACCCAACAGAATTTCATGGCATACGTCTCGTTTGTCGTCCACGTAAGGTAAGCTAGCATCTTCCAAGTAACATGATGACCTACAAATGATGATATTAAAATATACCTTTTGTAGCACAATCATTCTAATCCGCCGCGAGGGATGGTGGTATCGCCCAGACACATGCACAAAGGGATTCCACCAACGTCCGACGCTATGCCAGCGTTAGGACCTCCTATGATGATGGCTGGCTACATGCCGCAGCCTGTTCCCAATTCCATGAGATTCAATCAGTATCCCGGCGACCCTCGATATCATGCCATGCCGCCCCCGCCTCCCCTGCCCACCACATCCATCCCGCCGCCCCAAACTAATTCCAGCCCTTCGATGGGTGATTTTAGACCACGTCGTGCGTCTCAGCTAAGTAGATCGTCCAGAGACTCCAGTCCTAGGTCACAACAGCGCCATTCGCCTCAAGAAAGACATACGTCTCTTGATTCATCAACAAATGGCAACCACCCAAACGTGCGTTACTTTATATTGAAAAGTTTGACCACTGATGATTTAGACATTAGTGTTGAACGAGGAGTTTGGGCTACACAGCCGCATAATGAAGCCAACCTGAATCGTGCCTTCAAGACGTCCTCAGCTGTTTATTTGATCTTTAGCGCCAATAAGAGCGGAGAATTCTATGGATATGCGCGGATGATGCAGCCCATTACACCAAATGAGCCTTCTTCTCCCTCCATACAGGTCCAATGGACCCCTGTGCCTATGGCCGAAGATGAAGAAGAGGATACCGAAACTAAAGCTAATGACAATCCCGCTGATAATCTGGAAAACCATGACAACAAACAGTCGGAGGAAAACCAGCAAGAAACCGGTAGTGGTGGTGGTGGTGGTGGTAATGAGAAGCGATGGGGCAATGCATTCAAGGTTCAATGGATTAAAATGTAAGTAGGACTAAGAATCCACATGGTGATTCATGGAGGTATTGATCTACAACTAATCATTATGTCGTCTTTCCCCAGTCAACGATTTCCATTCAGTCAGACTCGACACCTGCGAAATAGTTGGAACAACAATCGTGAAGTCAAGGTCTCCCGAGACGGAACGGAGCTCGAGACCTCGGTAGGAGAAATGCTGATCCAAGGGTTCCATTGGGCTGAACAGCAACAATTGTACCAGCAACAGCAACAACAGCAGCAGCAGGTCGCGCCCCAACCATACCAGCAGCCCATGATGTTCAACGGTGATATGCAACCGCCTTCTCAGCAGATGATGATGGGTTATGTCCAAACGCCCCATGGTGTCCAGCTTGTTCCTATTCCTTTCGTCAACGTAGGCATCCCGCCTTCACCTTATCCTTACATGATGGGTGATCGATCTTGACAAGACGGGAACACTAGCTGAGTTCACCAAAGTCCCCAATGAAACAAACTCCCCCTTCTGAAGAGCTTCACGAGTCAAAAAACAAATGCAAAAAAATCAAATGATAAAACCCAAAAAAAAAGGGATGCAGCCAGCCAGACCACAAAAACTGTGAAAAAGATATATAAAACCAAAAAAAAAAAGATGATGCTGTTGATTCGTGCCCCCTCAAACCTATTGCTTTTCGTTCTTTATTCCCCTCTTTTTTGTTCTCTTCTTGTAGCAATTGTTTTTCTTTCTATTTTATTTTCTTCTGCTTTTGGGCTTTCTAAACGTCTTCCTTTTTGCCCAGTTTTCCCGTTGACTACTGTACATAACCTGCGCATACTGGGAAAAAAACAAAACAACGATAAAAGACTATCAGGGAAAAGAAGACAACCTTTTTTTTTTTACGGGTATTGGAGACATTTTGCTTATGTTAAAATGTTGTTGACCTTTATGTAGATATGATCAACTGAACCGATCGATAGCTCAATGAATAATTAAAATAAAGATTATTAAAGAAACTCGTGCCCCATGATATTTTGATAATGGCCCTCTACTATAATTGATTAATGTGTTTTCTTAAGAAAGTAAAAAGGGTCGTATATTCCTTGGTATATGATAATGACATCAATAATGGGGCATTTACTACTGGGCTGTACAGGAAAAGCATTGTCGAGAGGAAGTAGAAAGACTATTTGATCTTGCTTAGCTTCTTGTTGGCAAACTTGAGCTTAACTTGAGTTCGATCAACATCGGCATCCAACTCTTCCAGAAGCTGGTTCTGGTTTTCTAGTTCTTGTCCTATAGCGAAGCTGACTTGACGTTGTCGACTCAAGATCGAGCTGAACTGCTCGACTTGAGAATCTTGATCGTCCATCATTTGTTGCTGGAGCTTTAACAATCCTTCGTTATCCACACCACGAGTTTGTTCAGTCTCTCGAGGCGGTTGTCGATTGGCATTACCAAACACTCGGTTGCTGACGGGAGCAGCGCTATGGCCAGGCGGCGAGTTGTTGCTAGTCTTCAATAAAGCTCGACGATCACCGGCTTTGGCAGGCTGCTTAGTGGTATCGGAAGGCATGATGTCAGCTCTGGCCGCACTCACCAATCTTGCTAATCCGTCTCGCTCATCCTTCAAGCCAGCCAACATATCTTGGCGCCTTCTCAACTCTCCCTCAGTCATCAACGACTCACCCATAGACCCGTTGGCCAGACCAATCAAGCCAGAATCTAAATCAGATAGACGGGACGACATGGTGGTCAGGAGCTTTTTGGCCTGCATCGTGCAGTTGTGTGACGCTGAGATCTCGTTACGAGCAATATGAGTTTCTCGCTTGTTGACCAGTGATCGGATTTCTCTGGCACTGGTCTGCATCTCACGGAATTCGTCTAGCCAACTTTCCGATGTGTACATGGACGACGCGTCCAACGGCCGGCCCGTTGGAATCGACAAGAACTCGCGCCATGTGTCGGTTTGCCGCCACCGGTCGTCTCGACTGGACATGATGCCTCGCAAGTATGCGTCCAAACCTCGACGGCGGTCTTCAATCAAATCAACGTTCCCGTATGTCTTGGTGAACCAGTGTTTGGCAGGCAGAGCGTTGGGTGGAGGATGTTTGGGGAATTGTGCTACTAGTTGATTATGAAACTTTTCAAACTCGGAATACCGCTTCCATATGGACCATGTTCGAACCGCAGCATGGATCTCTATTCGGTACACCGTATGAGGGTTTGGCTTGTTTCTGTTCTCAGCATTACGAACATAGATTGCCTGAATGTTTTCTGACATGGAAAAGAAAGTGTTATATTTTCCGAGACAAGGCAATGACATGATCATCAACCGGTCTTTCTATATCATGAGCTGATCACCTGATCTGTACCTGTTATGGAATCTTTCCAGACCGGATGGACCCTCTTGACCACCAAGGACAACAATGAGCCGCTGTAAAGATTAACTGTATGTGAGATAAAACATGGTATATACGCAAGAATCAATGTACTGGGGACTAGCAATGGTTGTGTGCAAGTATCGAAATTCAAATCGACCATGGTTCGTTTTTTATTTTTTGTGTTATATTGAGCAAAAGTTCGTTTGTACTGTAGGTTTCTGTTTATGGAAAAAATTCAATGATATTTCTTTTTGGCTTAATCGAAAGCCATATCCTTCTTGATCTGTGCAATAGCTTTACCAGGGTTAAGACCCTTGGGGCAAGTCTTTGCGCAGTTCATGATGGTGTGGCAACGGTACAAGGAGTACTGGTTTTGAAGCATATCACGGCGCTCTCTACCAAATTGATCACGCGAGTCAGCCATCCAGCGGTAAGCTTGCATGAGTACAGCGGGACCAAGGTATTCTTCCTGATTCCACCAGTATGAAGGGCAAGAGGTTGAGCAGCAAGCGCACAAAATACATTCGTACAAACCATCCAACTTCTTGCGGTCCTCAATGGATTGCAAATTCTCCTTGCCATCAGTAGGAGGAGTCTTTTGCTTGAGGTAAGGCTCAATGCTCTTGTATTGCTTGTAGAAATTAGTCAAGTCTGGCACAAGATCCTTTACGATGTTCACTGGAAAGAATACACAGATTAGGATATCATTATGTCATGCATAGCGGATGACACCACTACACTTACTGTTGGGAAGAGGGTAGATCTTAAGAGGCTTGCTAGCGTTTCGATCAATTCGGGCCAAGCAGGCCAAGGTGTTACCACCTTCAATGTTCATTGCGCAAGAACCGCAGATACCTTCACGGCATGAGCGACGGAAGGTCAAGGTAGGGTCCATTTCGTTCTTGATCTTGATGAGAGCATCCAACACCATAGGACCGCAGGCATTCAAGTCGACCTTGTATTCCTGGAGAATTGGCTTCTCTGCAGGCGTGTCAGGGTTCTAGAATGAGTGAGAATGGGTCAAATTAGCTGCGTCATTATGGGAGAATAGGGTGGGACAATTCACTCGGACTATAGAGTTAAGCGCGACATACCCAGCGATAGATTTCAAAAGTCTTGTACAATGGCTCTTTCTTTGCTGGGGTGTTATCTGGGGGAGCAGGGTTGGCCATGTTGCTAGTGGCAGAGCTGTTGAATGAACGAACATAGCTAGCAATAGGCTGTAAAATGACATTGACAACCAAACAAAAGCCTCAAATGTTTAGTTGACATGTTTTTGGGCATGTGCCATTCACAAAAAATCTAGATGTAGCTTACAGCAGCAATGTGCTTCCTGAGAGCAGGGCGAACGGCGGCGGCCGACATGAGCGACACAGACATGATTGGTAAGAGTGGGGAAGAAAATGCGCGAGCAAGCAAGAAAAAAATAAACGCAGGGTGTTGGTTTGCCAAAGACAGCCCTGCTCGATTTGTTGGCCCGTAAACTCTTCGTGTATAATTGTACTGTAAATTTTGAAAGCATGTGATCCCCGCTTTTGTGTTCTTGACAAAGAAAAAATACAAAAGTATCAACTTTTTGCCTGGCCAATAGAATTTGCGTTATCCGCTTTTACTGCAAAAGCAATAGCATTTACTTATAACAGACTTTACATTTCTCGCTGCAGCCATCCAGCCGCTGACAAGCGTTTTCCATTCCATTCATCAAACTTGGGTGTAAATATTATTTCCGTTTATTATTACCTGTTAATTATGCCTCTTTCTTCCTTTGTGGGATTACGTGAGGTTAAAACATTGGTTATATGAGTACAAGCATTCAAACTAACACAAAGCAAAAAAGTTAAATGGTAAAAAAGGTGGGAACTCTATATACCAGTATTAAAAGAGGAAACTGGCATTGTGAAGTGATATAAAAAAAGTGTACAATGAATGACAGAAACAAAATCGAATAGAAATTATCGGTAAAGAAAAATGTGAACGGTTTTTGTACATGGCAGCTGCCTATGTGTGTATTCTAAGCAGCTTGCTTATTTTTGTGAGCTTGATTTGACTCATACTCTTTGATATATCCTCTAACAACTTGACTAAGCGTAGTAAAATTGACAGGTTTGGAGATATAGTGAGAGAAACCAACTTCTTTGCACTTGGTAGCTACATCGCTCATCACATTGGCTGATAGGGCCACAATAGGAATAGGTGGCTGCCTCGGGTTTAAGCTAGCTTCCCACTGCCGGATTTCATGAGTCGCTTCATAACCATCTGTAAGGACACTGGTCAGCTTACGAATGACATACAAGTACTAACACGTAGGAATACTAACCTTTAACGGGCATGAATAAATCACAAAGAATGAGGGCATAATAGCCGTGAGGATGAGACATTACTGTATCAACACACTGACATCCGTCGGCTGCAATATCAACCTCTAGACCTACGCGCTGGAGGTAGCGAATCATGACTTTTTGATTGACAAGGTTGTCTATAATATAAAAACATTTAGTATCATGAACACAATGCGTACAATGGCTGGATAGTACATGACAATAACATACCTTCTACAAGTAATACATGATATCCTCGATTACCCACGTCAGCCAACATACGTCTAAACACTTCCTGTTGTCCAGCGACAGTCTGCTGTTGTACAGACGGCACATGGCGGCGTGGAGTCATTTGGCTAAGTAAAGTACCAGAGAGTGATGGTTGCCTGACAGGCTCATTAGGCGATGGGAACAGCATGTCGATTTTGCTGCGTTTGAGCGGTTTGAAAATAAATTCGCATTTTTTAAACAATCCGTTTTCATTGGCAGCCCCGTCGAAAATTGTCGTGCGTTGCAAGTGAGTGGTCAATACAATACTAATGGCATCTTGATGCACCGGAGAGCATGCGATATGGCGTACAAGAGGAAGAATATGATGCTGCATGGATAGGTTGATGATGATCCAAGTATAAGGCTTAGTATCTGGGTCAGTCAACATCTGTAATGCCTCGACATGGCTATTACAAACATCCAACTGAGTGGCATCATTATATTTATCTTGCAATAGCGTTTTGACATGCTCGACCACGACATTTTTGGAATATAGCCATTCGGATATTACCAATGCTCTAGGGCAGATAGGCGCAGCGGGATGAACAACGATTGTAGGCTCACCCTCTGACTCCTCAATAGCTTGAGGGATATCCTCAGCCGAAGTTCGAAAAGCTTTGGGCAATTGCAGCTCCTTGGATATCTTCAGTGCTAAATCGCGTTTCTTAATGGCACCAGCAAAGTCGGATGTCACTTCTGGGTTCATTTGAACTCCTACAGGCAAAAGCCCACCAGGAGGAGCATTTTTGTACAAAAGAGCTTCTTGTAAACGACTGGCACTGGTGAGACCATCAAGCTGCGAGTGTTTGATAGAATGCTCCAATGGGGACGAGGTGCCAAACGAGCTCGGATTCTCAAATGATGAACTAGGTTGGTGGAAAGGTTGATGGGAACCACCAGACTGAGCATTGACAGAGTATGCACTGCTTCTGAAGAATGGGCTCTTGATAGTTTCCTCTTGTGGAGTTTGTGGCTTTGGTTCAGTGGTGTTGGACGGGATGGTGAACTTGACCGTAAAGTAAAAGGTAGACCCTTCGCCTTTTTGGCTGGAACACTTCACCGTACCACCGTGCAGCTCAATGAGCTGGCGAGAGATGACCAAGCCCAAGCCGCTTCCACCATGCTTTCTCGTTGAAGAAGTATCAATTTGCGAGAACGGTTTGAACATGACAGCTTCGCCTTCAGAATCAAATCCGGATCCAGTGTCTACTACTTCAAACATGAGCATAATCTCATTGGAATCATTGACTGGTTGATGAATCGAACATTTGGTAAAGACTTCGCCGGCCGAGGTGAATTTGATGGCATTCTAAAGATTCATGTTAATCCATAGGCTATGCGATGGCTGGGAAATGACATGAGCTGACAAAAGGAAAATTTTATACTTACGCCTATGAGATTCAACAGGACCTGGCGAAGTCGAATTCGATCACCAACAACAACATCAGGTACTTCTTGGTCAACCCAAAAGCTCATCTCCAAACCTTTTTGAATTGCTAAAGTCGATAACAATTCGTTTGCATCTTCTACCATACCTAACAAACTGAAAGGTTCCATTTCCAACTTCATCATACCAGCTTCAACTTTGCTCAAGTCCAAGATATCATTAATCACTACCAAAAGTGATTCAGCCGACTGCTGGATGGTATGGGCATAATCCAGCTGCTCGGCAGTCAAATCTGAATCCAGCATGAAATTGATCATACCAGTGATACCAATCAGTGGGGTTCGGATTTCATGGGACATGTTGGACAAGAAGCGAGTTTTGCTCTCAGTGGATTTCTGTGCAGCGTCGTGAGCTTCCTTCAACTTTTGCTCAAACAGTTTTTGATCGTTGATATCCGTGCCAGTGCCAAACCATCGAGCATCTGGGATCTCATTCTGCTGTACAGAGATACACTTGATCAAAAACCATCGATATTCGTCATCTTTGCTGCGCAATCGCACTTCTTCTTGCCAGGACACGCCAACGTCGCCTTCATCAGGTAAATCAGGCAAACGCAATTTATACCGATCCTCAGCATGCACTTGCTCCATAAACGCTAAGCCTTTAGTGTCTTCTAATGGCTGTCCAGAATATGATTCCCATTTTTGGTTCGCATACGTTATGCCGAACTCTGGGGAGAATGTGAAAACAAGCTGGGGTATGGTTTCAGCCAAAAGTCGATATTTGCGTTCATTGTGCTCAGTTTCCATTTGTCGTATAGTATATTCCTTGGCAATTTGTTCATCATGAATGTCGGTGCTACAAAGACGAAAATAAAATTGATTAGTGACAATCGAAATGGTGTGTATACTGACTTGTAAAAGTTCCTTACCAAGTACCGAACCAATTGATGATCTGGCCCTTGGTGTCACGCAGAGGGACCGTTCGCCATAAGAAATGTCTGTAATCACCATCAAATCGTCGTAATCGGTATTGACCAGCAAATCCAACGCCATCTTCAAAAGCAGCTTTCCACTGCCGTTTACAAGCGGCTCTATCATCAGGATGCATATGGCTTAACCAGCGAGATCCAACATGATCTTTCATGCCTAAACCGGAATATTGCATGACACGACTGTTTACCCAGGTTGTTTTCCCCGTACGGGTTGAACATGTACTGAAAGATTATAATGGTGAGTTGGACCGAAAAAAATAAAAATGAAATCAAATGTCAAATCAAAACTTGTGTAAAAGTTGGTCGTGTCACTTACAAGACATGGATAGGGATACCATCAATAATAAGTCGTAATAGCCTGGATCTGGGCATTATCATAGTGTCACGTTTGTGCTCCTTGCTCGATGATTTTTCCGACAACTGAATCGTATTTTCCTCAGGCGGTGGGCCACCCTCAACCGTTGAGGGGACCGATGGCACTCCGTGTGGTGCATACTGCTTACGTTTAATCTTGTTTCTCGGTTTGTCCGGTGGTTCGTCCGCCTCATCTCCCGCTAGCGTGTCATCCTCGCCCGAAGGTGGTGGCATAGCCGTGTCCTCGTTTATTGTAGGTATATCTGGAGTAGCGGGCAAAGCTGTCTGTCCTTTGACTTGTAGAGTAGGTGATATGCCAGGACTTGGTGAAATGCAAGAATGAGATGATTTGATAGAGCTAGGTGATAATGTAGCCGGCGATTTGATAGAAGCAGGCGATCTGATGGAACTAGGTGATAGAGTACTGGACGATTTAACAGATTTTACAGAGCCAGGTGATTGGACCGAACCAGGCGATTTAGATTCTGCTGTTGACATAACACCAACATCAGACTCATATGCACTGCTACTACTGCTAAGTCTACGCCATTTGTCAATGCTGGAAGGTGGAATAGACGCTATGATAGGAAGTCCAGTGGTGGGTGAGATGGCGTCCCAGCCATGTCGTATGGCCGAAGACAGTGGTGAAGCAGATCTAGAAGAGGTTGGAGAGTACGGGTGTGCTGAGGAATTGGTGTCGTGGTCACCCGACTTGGATGTTGGAGACTCGTCTTTAGTATTAATATGCGCTGGAAGAAAGCTGGGCTGTTCGCATGACGGAGTCATTTGCACAATAGATTTGGTGTTGTTGTCATAGTCCAGATCATAGTTAGGAGGTGTATCATCAGCTGGCGCCTTACTTTCATCGATAGCTTCAAAGGCATTTTTATGAAGCATAGCCATTCCACCCGCCGAGAACGGACCTCGTTTATCATATGCTCCATTTGCTGTCGGGGTAGGTGTTGCTGAATCGGTGTCAGTTGCAGTGTATTGCCTCGCATGCTCTGGAGACAAAGGATTACTTGACGCAGATTCAGGTGAAATGTTCTGTGTCAGCTTTTTCGACGGTGAATCAGTTGACGTAGATGTAGCTGCATGTCCGCTATCCTGGTGCCGGTAATAGAACGCCTGTCGTGAAAGCGTTTGATGAGCCAGGCAGTTGGACAAACTGGTGGCAATAAATGGGACCAGCGAGTTGATACAAGAAATCATGACTTGCGGGTATGGTACGACAGCTGACAAAAAGGATAAAATAGCAAATGGCGCCTCAGCATGCAATGATTTACCACTGTTACGACGACCAGTTTGATGATAAATTGGAATATGCACAATGGAATGTACGTTGCCAACAGGCATCGGGTATGACACATTAGAGCTTTCATATGATTCGGGTGAAGTTGGGTTGAAAGCGTCATCATCAATGGTAAGAGCGGTTGTGAAAAATGGATTAACGTTTGGATCCATCATGGCAGGTGAAGGAGCGGGTGATTGCGACCATGGCGAAGGTTGTTGTTGTTCGTACTCGTCAAACACATAATCGCGCTTTAGATCCACATTGGGCTGAAGACCAGTCTGAGTGTTGAGTGTGCTTTCAGCCCCACTGCTATCACTATGGGGTAGAACTTCCGAATCCCCGAATTTACAATTATCGTCAGAAGCTTGAAGGTTTAGACAGGCTAAATCAAAAGTCGGTGTTTGTGGCAGTGTTGACATTGCCGAATGTCGCCGACTTGTGCTATTAATTTCGTTTCTGTTCCGCTCAATATTTTGTTGTTGCATTTGCGCGCCTGGAGGAGCATTTTGTTGATGATGAAGTTGATGATGGTGGTGATAACTGTCTAATCTCTCCATCAAGGTTCGTTTAAACATGCCACTGCCAATCTGTTGAGAGCTTTCTCCCACTTGCAGAGGGTCCGAAGATTGATTATGTCGGTACTCTCTGGAAAGGACTACGGTTGTTCCTCTGCGGATGATACGATCAATGGAATTTTTGTCAATCAAAGGTTCTTCATCACGATCAAAAGGCTGTAAGCTTTCAAAGCATAAAGGTAACGTAGGTATGTTTGGCTTTTCCTCTTCTTGAGATGCGTCGGTTAAATCCACAGACTTTCTCTCGGTCTTTGTGAAATAATCATCCGAATGCTCATTGTTGGTAGAATCTACTGAATCGGATTCTGCACTATCGGGGAATTCCGCTCTACTATGAACGGCCTTGACACCCCAAGCGGAGTGGTAAGGCTCACTCGGGTCCTGCGGTAAACTAAGACAGGCTCTTGAGGCATGGAATGAAGAGTTGGAAAGTACGTCAACTACTGAGTACCACCAGTTTTGTAGGTCAATTTCGCTGGATAGTTGTAAAGCCGTCTTATATAAATTGGGAGGTTCGAACGACAGCATAACATTCTGAAATGGAGGGAGTTGTGGGGGGCTTTGTCTCTCATCGCTTGAAGTCGATCGTTGCTGATGATCGTTATATAATTTGGCATGGTATTGACTGGCTGATCGAGCATAGAGTAATGGATCAGAAGAACTGCTACTCTTCCTGATATGTTGCGTTGTACCGTCTGGATCGTGATGCTGGTCACTCATGTTGCTAACATTAACAGTTGAGGGCCCTTGTTGCATCGGATTACGAGCTGCACAGTCCTCTTTGAATTGTGGTACAACAGGCGAGACGTGAAATGCGTGCGTTTAGAAATTTTATGCCAGATACCTCGTTCTCTGTATACCAAGGGATAGAAAGGCAAAAAGAATGCGACGAGGAAGTTGCCGGTCAGGTATCTACTTGATTTCCTTTTGTGGGTTAATCTTCACTTCTTTACAAAAATAAATAACGAACGGGTTGATATTTTTGAGTATGTATACGTACGTACGCTACAATAAAATCAAACTTTTCCTTGATGCTATCTTCCCTTGATGGAGCACAACGGTTGAATAGAAAGGTTTCACCTGAATCAATATGTTAGAATGTTATATTAACTAAATTTTCAACGTCACATTAAGGCTACGGAGATACAATTCGGTTGTGCTGACCTTTGTTGAGTTTATCGTCGGTGGCCTGAGAACCGCGATGTTGGATACGTCGTTGGCGAGAATCGGGAACGTCGCAAAGCTGGCAATGGGCGAAAAGTAAAGAGAAGGAAAAACAAGTTCAAACTTTCAAAAACCAGAAAAGAAATTTCACACCTTAAAAAAAGAGTGACTTTAATGCTTGAGAGAAATTAGTCTATGACATCGTTCGTTAGCCATAAAAGGCAAATCCCAACACGTCCCTCTTTTTTCGTCATTTCCCAACTCCAGCATTTTGCCGATAGAAAATTTTGGATTTTTAAACATTTGTATGATATAAAAGTATTATTTAACAAGAAGTTACAACATTATGTACATTGGAAAATATGGCGGTTCTCCAGTGGTAAAAATAAAAACAAAAAGAATTACAGTATTCCAGCCAAAGACGTCACCATCCGGTCGATGGGATTGTTTTGAGTTTTTGCCTTGATCGATCGCAGAAATTCGAAGAAAATAATGCAGAATGTTCACTTTCTCCGCCCAGCGTTGGCTCAAAATGCCATTTAAGTTAATGGGACATACTTTGGTACTCCAGGATCTTCACATACAACATGAAGTTTCTCATTGGAAGCTCGGTTAGCAAACACCACTCGAATATGTTTGAACAGATAGATATGCTTTTTCTCTGTGCAACATGCTTGTAAATGAATGGCGTAGCGTAGCGTGGCTTTGCTTGACGTCTTTGATTCATCACCTCGGTTGCTTTCAGGAACACCAAATGACTTTTGACGTAAAAAAGTTTTGGTCTCGGCTGGCATATCAGACAAGTCATAGGGAATTAAAAATAATTTGACGGCTGTCTTGTTGGGGTTCTTGATCACAATTTGTATTTGACCTTTAGGTGGTAGTCGGTAATAACCAGGTTTACGTTTAAAGCGGTCTCCAGTTAAACCAGTTTCTAAATCAATGGTACCAACGTAAGGTGTTGGGGAGTCAGTGTCTTCCAGCTCATAAAAGAACGAAGGAAAAACCAGAGTAACATGAGGCGGGCAGCGTAGAGACGGTTTACATGCTCCATGACCAAGAACTCCGATCTGGGCATGAAAAGTAATGGGCTTGGACGGTAGCGTCGACATGCGACCGTTCAGGATGGATTCTTCATAACTTCCTACCAAACTACCAAAAAGTTCTCCATGATGTAATCCCAAAGAATTACGTCGAGATGGAAATGTTGGCGACCCATGCACAATACTACTTCGCCTAGGCATAGCAGCATGCGTACTGAAAGCACTATGTGCATGCACGTGGGCTGCATGAAGATGGAGGTGGTTATGATGTGAAACACTTCCATGAGGTAGATAGCCGTGCTCCTTAGGTGGCGTAATATAAGATGGGGAGGTAGAATACGCTACTGGTGTTCCTTGATGCGTGAACTGCATAGAAGTTGAACTTGCCACAGCAATGCCTTTTGTATCCTCGTCAAGTAAATCTTCCGCTTCTTGTTCCATTGCAGATAAAGAGAGTCGAGAAAGGCGACGTTTCGCAATAACTGAATGGTGGGTGCTAGTGCCCATAGAACGTGGAGGAGAAAGTGGGATTTCGGCTATGGAGGAAGTAGATGTATGCTTTTGCAATGGATGTACATGAGTCATATCTGAATACATATTAGTGGAAGCAACCATATCTGGATGAACATTGTCAGAAATATCTGATGGTGAACATGGCTTTTGTTGTTGTGAGAACAAATTAGCCAAGTTGGAAGTTGATGGTGAGGGCGATCTTTCCGGGCTATGTTCAGTTTGAGGAGGACTAAACATCAATTTTACAACAGGCTTTGTATGCTGGCGAGCCAAATGAGAAGCAGCATATCGCTGTAGCGATCTGTTTATCATTTTTTGAGAGTGGCCCGGTGAAGGAAATGGGCTAGTAGGCTTTCGTTTAGCAGAATTTTCCGGTATAGGTATACCGAAATAGTCAGTCAATTCATCATTATCAGTACTGATGGTCGTGGCATGATCATTTAGGTGAAGTGATTCTATTCTCTGTTGTATATCGTTCTTGTCGGTACCGACATTTTCATCAAATACTACTTCCAGCTTGATTATACCAAGATGTGGCATATGAACTGATTGAAATTGAAAAACCTTTAATTTGGCATCAGATTTAAACTCTCGTCGATCCGAGCATGAAGAAGGTGTGCGAGGACTGTTGTATGGCGAGTCTGCCGACGATAAGCTGAATGATAGTTGATCTTTTGTCAATGATTGGTTGGCAAGTAGCGGCTGGATGGGCATAAGACGTGTATGTGCATAAATGGATTGTAGTAATAGTATTAAATCCTGATGCGTCCCATGACCCGCCTGGGAAGGCGTCGTGTCTAATGAGCTTATCCAGCGTTCCAATAAGACGTCTTGCCGGTAGATATCAATATGAACTGAGAGGCCGGATGTGTAAGCGTCCAATACATTGGTTTTAATTATCGTATCATCATAAACGCCCAGCTGATGCAATTGGTCACTTGGTATCCTTGCTCGAAGTACGATTTGGGCTAGTTTACTTAAAAACTCTTTGCTATCAATTATGGAATCCTTGGGAGAGGACGATGCGTGAGACGTTCCGTGAGAGGCAGGCATGTCCCCAAAGCTTTCCAATAAGAACTTAGAGGCGACTTGACCAAGTGGAAGTGGTGAGTGATGAGTAGAATGACGACTAGAGCTTTTGCTTTTAGAGTTTGAGATGGGCTGGTTCACAGTTGCTTTGACGAAACCTGGCATTCAACTGTTTTTGAGGTTTTGAGCGTTTTCCTTAGCGCCGATTAGCAACAGATTTGTCCCGTTCTCAACTTCGAATGTCGCTTAATAGTAAAAGGTAGGCTAGTTATGGGTTTAGATAAAGAAACGTTGGTAAAGCGGAGGGGTTTTTTTTACTTATGACCAAAAAGACAGTCTCACGAAAATCAACTCATTTTGCCCAAACGCCTCGGCTAAAAAAAAATTAAAATGAGTAATTTTAAGTATCCTCATGCCATAACGGCGAATATTACGACTCGTTCCGTATCAGCTAATGATCTTTTCAAATCTATTCTGATGGGTTGTTTTTTATTCAAAGCAATTCTACGGTATCTAAAGCTGGTGCTAATGGGATGGGTGCTAATGTGATGTGTGGGGGAAGATCAAGTTTAAATTTGAGTCTATGGCATTACGAAACGATTTGATAATCAATTTTCAGTCCACTTCCCTTCAAGGCAAGCGAGGATGATTTGAAAGCATTAGGCAATGGCTTCTTGTCAGGGGCCAAAAATTCTAATGTACCACGCTCAGCATGAAATTGTTTGTAGCTATAGTAATTACGCCAAAGTTCACCATCCCAAAGCTCTGGACAGCGTACAAAGAATTGCTCAAACGAGCAATCCTCTCCTTCTAAAACTGGATGCTTCATTAAACAATAAGACACCATGTGGAGCCAAAATAATGTTTGTGTTTCTGAATACGTGATACATTCGTGTGCGAATTCCGTGGTGGCTCTTTGATCTGACTCCTGGCTGCTGGCTTGCTTGGCGTCCTGTTCACATAATTCTATACTCCGTAAAATGACTCGAAGATTGCTAAGTAGTCTTCTGGTCACTTCACTTCGTCGTTCATGGCTGTACTCCAATTCTCGCAGATAAATGTAAGAGATCCTTAAAAGGGATTGATAGTCGAAGAATAAATAAACACGTTGTTGGTCATACCATGCTTTAAAGTCATTATCCGAGAGATGATACGGATTTGGCATTTCTTCCCAAGGGGTGATGGGCATTCTCGCCTGCGATAATGATTTTTTCCCATTCGTCGATCCGAAATCCGCCTGTAAGCTTTGATGCCGCATTTTTTTACGCAGCGTTTCATCATCTTCAAGCACATCTTCGAATCGCTCCTTTAGCGGAGATTGACCTGCTGGTCTAGCCGTAGCGCCTTGTGGTAAGCGAGAAGAAAAGGAAGCTCGCTCCCTTTGTGGCAAAGGCGAACTTGGGGGTAAAGATCTGTGTGATGGTGGTGAGAACTGAAGTAAAATTTGACTCTCCCTGGTGGTATGGATATATTGCAAGATGGCATCTAGGCCGCTGCCAGTGGTGGAAGAACACGGGAAAATACGCCAATGATGTCCTTGTAAAGCTGCGCGCAACTTTGCATCCTTCATCCATTGATCCCCAATATCCTGTGCACTGACGGCGTCTGGCTGGTCTTGCTTGTTTGCTACTGTTATGATGATACTCTCCGACAATGCCTCAGCGTACTGAGTGAGCAACCATAGCATATTTTCCCGTGCTTTCTCCGCTACATTAACGTTGCTCTGTTTCACTGAATCCAAGAAAAACACAATGATATTGGTACCTAGAAGGTGCGGTATGGAGTTTGCCATTTCTATCAAAACAAATTGCAATAGATGGACGTTGAGATTTTGAATGATGATCACTCTTGATGAAATTGATGATGCATCCTACCTGCGTACTCCCACATCTCATAGCTTTGTCCACTATACTCTATTGTCTCTACATTATGGTTTTCAGTTTTCATAACGTCGAAGGCTTCATCCGGCTGTCCGACAATATGTAATAAGTTGACAATCAAACGAAACAAAGCAAAGTAGCCTCATTTTGTAAGAAATTGAAGAGACTTACCGTGCCAACCACATACTTGAAGTATAGTTTGTACAAAAAACTAGTCTTTCCTGACCCCCTTGCACCTATGATGCGCACCGTAGTGTCATTCTCTACAAATTTTGAATTGGACAGATCGAAAGTGACGTGAAGTAGTAATGAGTTAACATCTGTCAGATATGCGAGCTGGGAATATGTACTGTAGCACATTTACCTTCAGGTATTTGCTCCTGTGAGCTTCTTAAAGACCACAGACTACTGAAGAGTCCTGATAGGCGACTCATGGTGAACAAGGTGAAAGATTAACTTTTTTTGCCTTTGGTAATTGCCATAATTAAGAGCCTGGTGTAACACCAAAAAGGAGAGATTTCAAATCTTTTTTTCTTTCTTTTAAAAAGGGTTTTATCAGCCAAAGTCTTATACAAGATGAAATGATTTATGTACAATGTATGTGAGAGAGAACGTTAACAAAATTGTTGTTGCAAGCAAGTTTTGAACTGTGTGCTTAGTTGGTCGCCCGCGACACCTGCATTAGAAAATGAATTCGAGAGCATATTTCTCCTATAAAAAGTGTATAGACAGTGTTAGTAAAAGTTGATGTAAACATATTTAGATACTGCTGATTGCTAACTTACGTGCATCCTTGGCACTTTCGGCTTCCAACTCATAGGTCTTATGGTCATGATCTCGTTCCTTGAGCACTACAACCTTAAAATTACTAGGCGCCTTTTTACTCTGCTTGCAGGACAGCACCTGGCTAACATGGAAAGAGGTGGTTTTGACCGAATCAAACATGCCAGTCTTTTCTGGAGGCATGATATGCACGTAATCGCCATCTATAGCTAGAACACTCTCCCTTTTGCCGACAAACATTGGCATTTTGCGGTTGACGGTGTATCGCTGCGTTCAAATTTGAAAAAGTTAGCCAAGGCAAATTTCAGCGACAACAATACCGTGCCTGTGTACATAAGGAGAATGTTACCAACCTTGTACGAAGACATGGAACTTTCATTCGTAGATGGATTTGAGGTGTTGGAAGAGAATAAACCAGCAGGATATAGATCTTCCTTTTTCTTCTTACTCGGTGATCGCCACATATGAGACGCTATCAAGTCAAAAGCCATTAGAATCAACACCATACAATTTGTCAATGATTGAAAATACTTACAGCTTGCCACATGCATACCCGTAGCAGCTGACTTCTTTACTAGACACAAGTCGATGATTCCACTCAAGCTTTCCACTGTAGTATCATTCGGTACTATCATGTTGTAGTCGGCAAATGTGAGGATATATTCATTGGTGTCAAGCTTACGCTTTCGACACACAAGTTCTAATACATCTCCCATAAACATTTGAGCATGCACTGGAAGGGTTGTAGTCGCCGATACCTCCTCATTGGTCATCAGTCGAATACGGAAATGCTGAGTTGGAGCCATAGTCATGGTAGACTTGGTAAGCATGTTCTTCTGAGATGGAACTGGAACAGCAACATCAGCAGATGATGTATGCTCGTTAGCAGGTGCCGAGGCTGCAACTGGTTTAAGGTTTGTGTTATCCACACCATCTGCTACAGCTGGCGCACTTGACTGATTATTGGTCATCACCGGTTGATCGACAGGCGCAGTTTGCTGTTCAATATAATGGACAGTATCTGGTGCAGGAGTTGAAGGAACAAATAGCGATGTAGTTGGCTCCTTCTTAGGTTTGTTTTTGGCCAATTTGGCGTGCGTCTGCTCATTTTGTTTGACTGTACAGGTTATGAGTAATCGCATCTTAAATAAAGGCTTGATAAAAAACATGTAGAATTTACCTTGCGATGGTGTCGCCTCACACAATGCAAATTGATCAAAGGAAATTCGATTGATACGCCGCGCTCTGTCTACAGCTGTTGTATGTTGTTAATATATCAAATTTCACACCATTGAGTACGATCGGCTGAAACCCTACCTGGTAAATCTTCTTCTATCTCACCATCCTCTTCAGCTATTCTCAAGACCCATCGAACGACATCACACATCTCTTGCTCGAGTTTAGGAGTCTTCTTTTGCTCAATGTACTGGTACAATAAGAATCCAATGACTTCCTCTACCAAAGCATCCGAGCGCACAACCACATTCACAGGCTCGTCAGGTGTAGCAGAAAATGGCAAATAAACACATAACGTCGTTGGGTTTGTTTCTCCTTTTCCAGATACAAAGGAATAGTCCTCCGCGAATGGGTTTTCTGCAGCCTTTCCTTTTTCTTCAATCATGGCTGTCAGAGTGGATGTACGAGTGGTGAAAGCTGGGCGAACGGGAAGGCTTTGACGATCATAAATCAAAGGTGACGGATCTTCTGCTCCGGGAAGAAGTGACCCTAAATCTTTATCATCTGGAGCGGGCGACGCGACAAGCTGTTGAGCGATATTTACGGGAGGTTGTTGAGCCACCAGCGTTGACCGTCGACGAGACTTCTTCATTGTTATATCTGTGGGCACGTTACGTCGACCGTTGATATCAGATGACTTTTGTGCAAGATCTCCAGAAGAGTTCAAAGATGTGTCGATAGGAGAATAAATGGAGGGCTCCATGAGAGATGTCGAAAACACCATGTTACTGCCGTCCTCGCTTGTTACGTTACCGATATCAGGACTAAGTACTTGATTGTTGGCAGCGATGTCGGCCGAACTGACGGCTGGAGTAATGGAATCTATCGATTGCCTTTGTTTGCGAACCGAACCAGTTTGTGAAGCACCAGTAACGAGCACTGCTGGAGCAAAAAATCGTTTGACCGAAATTCGTTTTTGCTGGCTGTCACCAGAAAGCAGTTCTTTACGACTGCATGAAACCATATCAGTTTCCATTTTGTAAACATATACAAGAAATTACTTTGGCCCTACCTAATGATATCATTTTCTTCAGTTTCATAATCCTCTGTACTATCTACGCTAGCCTTGGTGTCGTCCACCGCGGCAGTAATGGTTGCTGGTTGTGCATTTGTTGGATTGGACGGTGGCGGCATGTCTTTCTTCCTAGTACGCAGCCCAGTTCGAATGGTTCGAGGGCTATTTATCAGATTGCCAGCACCCATAAGTAATGGATTGTCGTAGACTGGTGAGTAACACAAGTGCATTTCAGGGTATATAGGCGCAGCAGTGCGAATGTAATCATTGGACATAACGTTGGGACTGAACGAAATTAAACGTTCTCCTCGTTCATCAGTACGCAGAAACTTTATGCGCATCTGATGCACGAGATAGTTGGGGTCTGTTATAAGAGACATTGCACTTTAGACTTCATCGATGGAGTGACCGGAGGGTTTGGTGTCGAGCAAGGTACCAGTACGACCGTCCATTCTGAGCTTGGAAACGGACCCGTACATTTAATCACCGCTCAACAGTCAGAATGCATAACGTGACCAACATCATAGCTTGCTACACATTGAAATCATATATAATGGAGCTGGCTAAACTAATTTTATAGACTTTTGTTATATAAATGTTCATGATATATTTTTATAAACCGATTTGCCTGACGATCTCATAGCTAACTGTTCACCAAAGGCTATATGTGACTGGTTAATTGGCTTTGAACAATGATTTTGAAGGCAAATAGAGTAGAAATCCCCCTGATGCAACTCAACTGATCTGATTCATTGCTCACCAAGTTTAACTTGACTTTGTGGTATAATTTCCATGAGGTCTCGGAGAGTATGTATCAAGTTTCGGGTAGCCTTTGACCATGGTATGGTATACAAGAAAAGGGTGACGTCTCATTTGTGACGTCGTATGGCGAGATTATGCGGGGCAAAATATAATTTTTTTTTCCAAACTTTCTATCACTTGCCCTTTCGCTCGTTGTATTATTATCGATGGCTGCTCAACTCACTCACGAAACCATCAAGGATGGCTGGTTCCATGAAAAGACCACCCTCTGGCCTGGTCAAGGTTAGATCTTTTGTCTGATGTGTATATCCTTAAATCATGATTTCTCGAAGGTTCTAATCCGAGCTTTCTCGGTGTTTTCATTAAACAGCTATGGCTATTCAAGTTGAGGAGATCCTCCACGTCGAGAAGTCTCTTTACCAAGACGTTCTCGTTTTCCAGTCCACCAACTATGGAAACGTTTTGATTCTCGATGGTGTTATTCAATGCACTGAGCGTGATGAATTCTCGTAAGTGTTTTTACTATTGACAATTTCTCGGCGTATTCTTCACGTCCTCTAAGACATGTTATCTTTTAGTTACCAAGAGATGATTGCTCATTTGGCCTTGAACTCCCATCCTAACCCCAAGAAGGTAAGATCAGACATACTTCGTAAACTTGCATAGCCTAGAGTAACCTGCTAACCGGTAACATCCAAAGGTTCTTGTCATTGGTGGTGGTGATGGTGGTGTTCTTCGTGAGGTTGTCAAGCACGACTGCGTCGAAGAGGTTGTGCTTTGCGAGATTGACGAGGCTGTTCCCCGCGTCTCCAAGAAGTACTTGCCTAACATGGCCATTGGTTTCCAACACCCCAAGGTCCACGTTCACATTGGCGACGGTTTCCCCTACTTGGAGGATAAGGTCAACACCTTTGATGTTATCATCACCGATTCTTCCGATCCCGTTGGTCCTGCCGAGTCCTTGTTCCAAAAGCGTTTCTTCGAGCTCATGAAGAATGCCCTTACCCACAATGGTATCATCTCCACCCAAGGTGAATGCATGTGGCTCCATCTTCCCCTCATCAAGGAGGTCCAAACCTTCTGCCGCACCCTTTTCCCCGTGGTTGAATATGCTTACACCACCATTCCTACTTACCCCAGCGGACAGATTGGTTTCATGATGCTCTCCAAGGACAAGGAATTGACCTTGAGAAAGCCCCTCCGCAAGTGGACTCCCGAGCAGGAAGCTAAGCTCTGCCGTTACTACAACTCTGAGATTCACGAAGCTGCTTTCATCCTTCCCCAATTCGCCAAGGCTGCTATCCAAGACAACCAGTAAATGCGGTTATTTTGGTACCAGAAAAAATCTTCATGGACAACAATGTGTAAATCTGTGAGCCAACACGCTGTTGAGGTGTAAATAGAGTGCTCCTACCCTACATGTCTCTTTTTCTTACTAGAGTCTCAATATAATATAGAAACAATAAAGAGAAAGAGAAACTTTGCCCTCCAAGCGCACCGTCCTTGCTTGATTTTGGCAGTGATGTATAAGAAGTCGCGGAATTGCTGGATGATAAGATCGATGGAGTGACAATTTGGCCAGTGCTGCTGTTTGTCATGGCTACAGCTAGTGAAACGTGGGGGTGACATGACCAACGAATTGCTTGTATTTCCAAAAACATTACCAGGTCAAGTGGTTAATGTGTCAAAGATAGCTTTTATTATAACTTTATCGAGGATACAACATGCCTAAATCTTTATTAGGCAAGGGCGAACAGTTGGCTGCGCAGTATAAGATAACAACGGCTCATTCGCCAGGTTAGCAAACGAGGCATATATAATCTGTTTCAGCCTGCGCACAGACAGTTTAAACGACTACTGAATTTGGAAACTAGTTGGCCCTGGAGTCGATCCTTTGTGCTGATTCTCGTTCAATGTAACTTGCACGGTCTAGATATATCACTCAACATAACAAACTTATGAACCTCAAAAGAGGTATGCTATCAATATATAATATACTAAAAAATAGTGTATTGAAAAGACCTTTCATAATACACGGCTCGCCAAAGGTCAGAAGGGCTCGCCAGTATAAGTGAATGTTGCTCAAAATAGTACATCAACGAAGGGAGTAAGAGATAGAGTAGAAAAAAAAAACTGATAGTACTAGATGAACACGTCTTTTTGCATACAGCGAGAGCCAAAGACGTAAAGTGCCTCGCTCTATATGAAAATACGAAAGTTAATGGAAATTAAGTGAAAAAAAGGTGTTGAATAGAAATGAAAGTAAGTAAATGAATATGTGAGAGGGTAATGCAAATATGAGTGATGGAAAAATAATATACAGCCCGACGCCATCTTCAAAAGACGGTTAAACTGTAAATGTGAGAGAGAGCGTCCTGAACCTAGTCTGTAGACATTCTCGATCCCTCAGCAGCACCCTCTCTCACATTTAGTTCTTGCCTTCAGTGCTTAACTCAGGAGTGAGTGCCTCATCCGACATCTCTTCAATATGTTCGACATCCTGACGCTCGACATCTTCAGATTTGATGCCAAATAGTTCACGACGTTCTTGTTCTTCTCTCTCCTTATCAAATCCACCAATACCAGGTTCGGGAACAGGGAAGAAGTGATAGGCGGCGATGCCAACAATGACGACAACGTAAGCAATGGGGTAAAGGAAAGTAACCTACAGTAGAGAAGAAAAAAAAATTGAGTACAACCGAACAGTATACGACACCTTGATTGAAACCTGATACTAACGCTGTAGCCAAACAAGCCCAAACCAAAGATAAGACCATAGAAATCAGAAGTGAGCAATGACAAGTTGAAGACCACGGCACCAGCCATGCGGAACATAATGGGACCCAAAGAGTAGATGCAGAACATACAGGCAGTGTAAATAAGCATCATACCAATTGAGAAGGAGGACTTTGAAAAGTCAGCAAATTCATTACGTTCCAAAATCATTAATTGGACGAAATTGATAAAGGTGGCAAAGAACGACAACATGCCAACGACTTCATAATGAGGATGCTTGCGGATCATAAATTCTTCACCAACGTTGGACAAACCGTACAATGTTGCGCCAAGAATACAAAACAAATCACCCTTCAAGGCGTCGGCAGCTGCATAGTTTTTACCAGTAATGACGTCTGACGCAACCAACATGCCCAAACCGCACAAGGCAACAAACACACCAAGGTACTGTAACCAACGGTATCTGGCACGCAAGAAGAAGAAGGAGAGAATCATCACGACAGGGGTGGTCCATGCATCTAACAACATGGCTGACAACAGTGATGTATACTCATAGGCTTTCACAACAAAGTAGTTGCCTTCCACATCAATGAAACCCAAGACAAAGTAATAAAGACCTCTTCTCCAGAATTGCAGCAACCATCCTTTAAAACCACGCTTATAAATTGCAATGCTGTTGTAGACAACGGCAACAATCAAACTAAAGGTGCAAATTAAAATGTTTGTTAACAATGCGCAGATCAACCGAGGGCGTTCATAAAAACATTTTTTCACGTACTAGTTCAAAAAGGTTTGCGTGGTGGGCATGGAGTTGCTAGCCAACAACGTGGTCGTTACATTGGTACCAGTGATACAAAGTGACAAGACTATAGGTTGGTAAGATAGTTAGCTTGGGTTGGTCGCAGATCAGCAAGTAATAAGGGGGGATTCCTTACATTGACCCAATAATAGCACCTTGAGGAATTTTGGATCCTTAAGGAACATCAAACGTTCCTTCCATGTTTTCTTCTCGCTAGGCGGGATCTCTGGTGCTTTAACATAGTCGACCAATCTTTGCCACTTTGTTTTCTCTGATTCCATTTGAACACAGGTTTAAAAAGAGGAAGGGTTGTATGGAAAAAAACTCTGACTGACCGGTCACAAAAGGCATCGAAAAAAAAAATATATCAATCGGCATTTTCGAAAATCGGCTGATGATTGGTTGAAATTGATTATCCGATCATCCGTTCCATTCCACATTTGTGACGTGGCTCAAGCCAAACCCATTTTCATCTTCTCCTTTTCCTCATGAAAATCCGCTTACTTTTCCTAATCGATTTCATTCTGTCTTTGAAAATTTTACTCATAGCCCTCACTCTTTTTTATGTTTCTGCTTTAACTATTACCAAGCATTCACTGTTCTAATATTTAGATATAAAGTGCTGTATGCCTTTGTTTGGAACTAGCATACATTCTTATTTATCTCCTAGTTCTCCTAAGCAAGACAAACTGGCACCAATTACATAACCCCCCCTACGCGTGCTGTTAAGCCCAACCGTGTGACCGGGGGAGAGGGGAGTGATAAAGTTGTGAGTCATGGAAAAATCCAACGATCCAAAAAAAGGAAAAATATCATGATGGTAGCCAAGACGATAGATATTAGATGTTGTGAATTTCAATAAGCAGTATAGTATTACTTATATAAGTGAGCGATAGGATTATTCACAACGGGGACATTATTTTCTACCCTTAAACGTCTTTAAAAGATCGAAGGAGAGAAAAGAAGAAAAGCGTCTGAAAATTCCCAGCTCGCAATATTTTTTTTTTAGGACGGTCCCGAGTCAGAGATAACCAAAAGGTATAAAAGGAGAGGCCGTCTCTTTTTTTTTACAAGCTTTTACTCGTCAAATTTATTCTGGTCTGGTCTGGGTCAATCGTTCTTTAATTTTCTCATTCAATCTCTATTATTACAACGTTTTACGACCAGTCCAACTACCCTATCACACCATACCATACTAAATTGACCAGTCATCATGTCCGGATTCAACATTGCCACCCCAGCAGCCATGCAGACCCCATCGCTGCCTACACCACATCACCCATCTCCATTTGCTGTCCCATCTACACCCGCTCCCATAGATGCCCCGACGCCAAGTAGAGATCAGAACCCTTATATGGTGGCGGGCATCACTCCAACTTTACAGTAAGTTCTTCCTGCAATCACCTTTGTTTTCTTATTTCGTTATATCGAGCGTAAATATTTTCGAAATAAATATGATACCCTTCGCCACTGTCTCACTTTGTCATTTTTGGTTCATTGTTTACTCACTGTACTATTTTTTCTTCCTTTCTCCTCATTAGAAACATTGTTGCTACTGTCAACTTGGATTGTCGCTTGGATCTGAAAACCATTGCTCTACATGCTCGTAATGCAGAGTACAATCCAAAGGTACATATACAATGCTAATATGAAAGGTTAAATAATGTAAGAAGGTGAAAAGACTTGTTGAATAGTATGGCGTAATTGTCACTTTATGTGCTGGCACGTCCTACCTATCCTATCCAAAGTCATATCACCTTTTTGCATTATTTTTGACTGAAAAAATATTCAGTACAGAGCTAAAGCTCCTATTATTTTTTTTTCTTTACTCGAATGTTAGCGTTTTGCTGCCGTGATTATGCGTATTCGTGACCCAAAGACAACTGCTTTGATCTTCGCTTCTGGCAAAATGGTCGTGACTGGTGCTAAATCCGAAGATGACTCAAAGTTGGCTTCGCGAAAGTATGCTCGTATCATCCAGAAGCTTGGTTTCCAAGCAAAGTTCACAGACTTCAAAATTCAAAATATTGTTGGTTCTTGCGATGTCAAGTTTCCAATTCGTCTTGAAGGTCTTGCTTACTCTCACGGTCATTTCAGTTCCGTAAGTTGTGGTTCATGAAAAATGCTCGGTTATCACACTGTTCATTTTGTTCTAATTGCCATGAACCTATAGTATGAACCAGAATTGTTCCCCGGTCTCATTTATCGTATGGTGAAGCCGAAGATCGTGTTGCTTATTTTCGTTTCTGGAAAAATTGTGCTTACTGGTGCGAAGGTTAGAGAGGAAATCTACCAAGCTTTCCAAGCCATCTACCCAGTATTGCAAGAATTCCGTAAACCCTAAAGCTTCGGTTTTCCAACTTTTTATTGCACTTTTGAAGTAGCCGCCTTGGCCTCACTAGATGCACTGCTTCAACCTTGTTGGTAGCCTCCTATATTGTACAGTATTAACCCGCTTTTCCTTTTTACTTTTTTTTTTTTTTTTACTTTCGTCCACTTTTGCCCGTTTAGCACAAAAGATGGACCCTCTTTGTCACAGAAAAAAACCCACTCAAAAACCTGTAAATTAGCTACTCTTCCTTGCATATCTTTTTCCTTCAAACGAAAGAAGTACACCTCAAAAATTTTTTTTTACTTTTTTTTTTCAAAACAAAAAAGAAATACAATAATTCGTTCAAAACACGAAAGCATACGTATGAATGAGTGAGTGGTGCAAGGTGGTGAATCATATAGTTTGGCAGACGATTCACTGAAAATGACAGATTTTGGGCATGTAATAGTGTCCAACAGAGGCGCGTTATATCTGTTGATCATTTTCTAGTTCTTGTAAACACGCGTCGCGCGTTTACGCGACTTTCGTGGGCCGAGGTTACACATCAAGTGACAGAAACACTACTAGCAAACCTCGTCCTATTTACAGCAATAACAGCAGGTGATTAAGTAGCTTTCACATTTCTGTTTTCAAGAAACTTACAAAAGGAAAACAAATTAATGGTAGGTGAATAGCTCGATTATCTAACCACCCAAATATGGTGTTTCTACCAAAACGGTCTCAATAATTAACTCGGCTATCGACAAAAGATTGGGTGTTTATAAGAGGGAGGATTGCATGAAAAGAATCAGTATGTAGAGAAATGTCTCATTAAAAAAAAGTAATTAACAGTTGATTATTCATTGCCTGTTGGTTTCATTGCTTGTCGGAAAGACTGCAAAGTCAAAAATTGGGTATACTGCCTAAATGTGGTCTGAGCCTTCGGATGGTACTCGGCAGTAGTAAAAACCTTGTCGAATATCATTCACCACACTTATCCAAAACCAACCGCAACCTCTCTCCTTTCAATTTCCTTTGACTCACTATGGAGAAGCATGGTTTTGCCTTGACTCCGTTGACCGCCGATAAACTTACACGGCTTCAGCGGGATCCTCAATACAAAAAGGTATATGATCGTATAGTATGTCGCCGGTTGAAACTTGGACCGTGACTTAGTTTGATTCCACCTCCTAGATTGAGCAAGCAGACATTGACTACTTTCGCTCTGTGTTGCCTGAGTCCAGCATACTAGAAGCTTCGAAATGCGCAGAAGAGACCATTCTCGGCTATGTGTCTGACTGGTATAATCTGTACAGAGGTAGTTCCTCAGTGGTACTTTTGCCCTGCAATACCGAGCAGGTACAGAGCATTCTCAAATACTGCAATGACCAACACATCGCTGTGGTGCCTCAAAGCGGCAACACCAGTGCATCGGGAGGTAAGTCGTTTTTCGGACTTGTGTTAGCAGGTATGAAGGAGACAACTGAAGTTGAGTCTCATTAAGGGTCCGTTCCTGTCTTTGACGAAATTGTTGTCAGTACAAAGATGATGGAGGAGATTCGCTCGTTTGATTCACTCTCTGGAGCTCTTGTCTGTGATGCTGGTTGTAATTTGGAGAAATTGGATAAGTACCTAGCAGACTATGGGTATCAAATCCCATTGGATCTTCCAGCCAAACATTTGTGTCGAATAGGTGGAAACGCATCAACCAATGCAGGAGGTATCCGGCAGATGCGATTCGGCAATTTACATGGATCTATAATGGGTTTGGAAGTTGTCTTGCCAGATGGTACGGTGCTGGATAACCTTTCTACCATGAAAAAGGACAACACTGGATACCATCTTAAAAATTTGTTCATTGGCTCTGAGGGGACCTTGGGTTACATTACCGCCGTCTCCATACAAGCAGCACGGATACGGCCGGCTGTTAATGTATTGATGCTCGCTTTTCCATCTTATGAACATGTTGTGCAGGCATTTGACTACTGCAAGAAGCATCTAAGTGAAACCATCTCAGCCTTCGAAGTTCTCGACCAAGACTCTATTAGATGCATAGAAAGTGTTGGCTTCCAGATACCCAAAGGCTCAGCTTTTCCTATTGGAGATCATCATAATTTCTATGTGGTTATGGAAACAGCTGGTAGTATCGAGGAGGATGAAACCAAGGTATGTAGATACATAGCTTAATGTCTATATCACGTACAATAGCCTTGGCTAAAGATTGTTATGCCCAGCGAGTGAACGCTTTTCTGAAAGAGCTCTTGGAGCAAGAGATTGCCATAGACGGAGCTATTGCCAGCACTCCGGAGAAGGTAAGGCAGATAGGCATGAAATGCGAGTGTTTGGTTGGTAGTTGTTTATTTAACTTGGCATTTCACAGCGCGAGTCCTTTTGGTCATGGCGTACAAAGCTTCCGCCAGCTATTGTCCAAACTGGGCCACACTCTATCCACTTTGATATCTCGATGCCTATACCAAAGCTATATCAAGTGGTGCACGACACTCGTGCCTGGATGGAGAAACAAGGAATGATTGGTCGTGACGTCAAGGCAGTGTAAGTAACATTGATAAAACAGCCGAAAAATACACAGTTTGTTCTCTAATGCTTCCATGGCATTCCTGACGGTTTAGCTATGGATATGGACATGTTGGTGATGGCAACTTGCACTTGACCATACCAGCTCTCATCGACAGCGAATCTTTGCGTGAAGAGATTGACGAATTCGTCTACACCTGGCTGACCCAATACTCTGGAAGTGTCAGTGCAGAGCATGGAATAGGTCTAATGAAAGCACCATATCTGACATACACCAAGAGTGTGACGATGGTGCAACAAATGCAAAGAATCAAGAATATGTTTGATCCCAATGGTATTTTGAATCCCTACAAGCTGTTCCCCAAAGATAATGAGTTATGGGAGGGTCAGTCAGTTAGAAAGCGAGTTAGAGCAGCCAATTGTGGTTGTTAGAGACAGAATTCCGTTCAAAAAAATAAACATATTCCATATGCGTTGACAATGTTGAAAATCTCTGGGCTGAGTTCTTATGAATTAAAAAAGTATAAAGCCGGTGAAAACCGTAGTCTGAATCAGGTATTATCCTTCATATACCAGAATATGTGGCAAGCTTGAGATCCATGGTACAAAGACATGAATTTTATTGAAATACTACACTGTATCATTTACTGCTTCAATATTTGAGCCACTTGGCCATAGTTACCTCCTGCTTTGTACCCAATATCTGTGATTGAAATTTCCATTTGTGGTGCATTTTGACAATTGTCATGCTCAGGGACCTGAATCAGCAGTCACGAAGAATTCACTTTTGGTACGACTTGAAAGCATGAAAAACTGGGATATTCCAAGCAAACTACTGGTATTGATCTGCAGTTGACGATGAATTATCCTCCTCCACGACCTCCGATCGCACGGAATTATGGGACTTCAACTCCACCAATTCCAGCCAGCCCGCAACAGTATCCAGAAATGTATCCGCGGGCTGCATCAGCTGCACCTCATCTAGGTCCATCCCCCTCTGGGCTAAGACCTCCGGTCATGCCTCATCAAAGCTTCCAAGGTAGACAACCATCTCCAGGCCCGGTTCCTCCAGGCCGACAACCTTCACCCAACTTTATGCAGCGATCGCCGTCTCCTGCTCAAAGCATGCAGAGAGCACGAAGACATTATCCAGCCGCGGCTACGGGACCAGTAGTAAATAACCAAGCTTCGGTCCCACCTCCACAATTCTTTTCACCGGCTCAGGTGCCTACGCAACAGCAGAGTCCAAATGGATATTCAAATGTGTCTCCACCTGCACAGTCTCCCACCCCAACTTTGCCTTATAACCCCAACTCGAATCAGCTTTATGGTTCCGCTACCCAATCAATGTCAAATTTATCTCTCAACGATTCAGCACAGATGGCCAACGGCCCTGTTAATGTACCATTGATAGGTCAGCCACCTCATATTGAAGATCTCTATGCTTCTCCTCCATCCAGTGATCTTCCTCCGAACGTAAGTTTTCCTTATTGGTGGATATTGAATTATGTTGTCCTATCATTGGCTAACCAAGGTAACTCAAAAAAAATTATGAAAAATGATAGTCCGCGGTAACCAACGCTCCAACAACGCATTGTGACCCTCGCTTGAAGCGATGCACACTGAACGCTATTCCTTCTACCGATGGGCTGTTGAGAAAATCTAAGCTTCCATTAGCTGTTGTCATGACTCCCTATCCAACTGTGTGCCCCGAAGACACCGAGATTCCTTGTGTTTCAGATACCAGTGTGACAAGATGCGACCGCTGCAAAGCCTATATCAATCCTTTCGTGACGTTCATGAGCAGTGGCAGGTGGCGATGTAATATGTGCAGTGTGGAAAATGAAGGTAAGAACATGTCAGCTATAATTGACTTTTCTGCAATGCCGACTAAAATATACATCACTTCTGTTAGTGCCTCCGTCGTTTGACTACGATTACAGCACACAACAACAGGTAGATAGATGGTCGCGCCCAGAATTGAATTACGCCTGTGTAGAATACCTTGCTCCAACGGAATATATGGTCAGAGCTCCACAACCTCCAGTCTTTATGTTCATCATTGATGTGTCCAGTAATGCTGTCAAGTCAGGTGCCGCGCGCACAAGTGTGGAGAGCATCATGGCGGCCATTGATCAGCTTCCCAACGAAAGTGAGCGAACGAAAATTGGTATCATGACCATTGATCAGGCTGTTCATTTCTATACTCTTCTCGGCGATGAACCTACGATGTTGACAATTTCCGATTTGGAGGATATGTATTTACCACGGCCAGCGACAGATCTCCTAGTTAACCTCAATGAAGCCAGGGCGGTGGTGGATGACTTATTAGAACGACTTCAAACAATGCACGACAATAATACGAGTGTTGGTAATGCACTCGGCCCAGCATTGCGAGCTGCTTACAAACTCGTGTCACCTACTGGTGGCAAGATTGTATGCATGCAGTCAACACTTCCAACTGTTGGTGAAGGTTCACTGAGTGTACGTGAGGATCCCAAATTGTATGGTACCAACAAAGAGTCTGGACTTTTGCAGCCTGGTAGCCCGTTCTACAAGCTTTTGGCAAAGGATTGCTCAAAGACACATGTTTGTGTCGACATGTTTTTGTTTGGACGACAATACTCGGATGTTGCAACCATGAACGTTATACCTCACTACACCGGCGGTAAGACCCATTTTTACCCTATGTTCAGCGCCAACAATGTGACCCAAGCTACTAAGGTGAAGGAGGAGATCAAGCATTTGCTCGGCGAAAAAATCGGTATGGAAGCTGTGATGAAGACTCGTACGTCTCCAGGTCTCATATGCCGAGAATTCCACGGCCATTTCACAACACGACAGCCTGACATCATGGCGCTGCCTAATGTTCCCCGCGACCAGACCTATGTAGTGGAGTTGGGCATCGAAGAAGAAATTAAAGCCCCTACTGTCTATATCCAGACTGCATTATTGTTCACTACCTGTGAAGGTGAACGGCGTCTGCGGGTGGTCACCATTTGCTTGCCTGTAACCACCAGTCTATCTCAGATATTCACTTCCGCCGATCAGGTGGCTATCGCTCATACCATTGCACACCAAGGCAAGTATCTGATAGCGATATATATGATAAGTATTCCTTCACTCAAATATTCACCCTTATTATCCCATTTTAGCTATGAACAAAGCTGCTACTACCAAGATTGCCAGTGGCACTGACCATATTGCTGATTCCATTGTTCAAATCTGTAAAGCTTATGGAAAGGAGGTGATGGCTTCCACTGCTTCTGGCTCCGCTCACCTGTCCATCTGTGATAACCTCAAACTGCTGCCGTTGCTGGGATTGGGATTGCTTAAAAATGTATGTTTAGCGAGTCATTTCTTTTTTTTTTTATTCTTCAAACTGACTAATTTTTGACCTTAGGATGCATTCCGACAAAACTCCAATGTATCATCGGATAGACGAGCCATCTCCATCATCCGCCTCAGAACCATGCCAACCGACATTTTCTTGCCTTACCTTTACCCAAGGTTCTATTCACTTCACAACATGCCACAAGAGGTAAGTTTGCGGAAGAAAGAATTGAATGAATGGAATCATTGCTTTGATAGCTAAAGCTTTTATGTAGGTTGGTGGTATGGATGAGAACAACCGATTTATCATGCCTCCAGCTTTGAACTTGACAAGTGAAAAATTGGAAAGATATGGGGCATATTTGCTGGAGAACGGCCAAGACATGATCCTTTGGCTTGGCAAAGACTGTGTTCCACAGCTATGTATGGATCTTCTTGGTGCCCCTAATATTGATGCTGTCAAGACAGGAATGGTTTCCGATTTACCAACACTTTCCAACCCATTCTCGTCCCGAGTTACCAAGTTAATCGAGCATATTAGATCATCACGCCGTGGTGCAGACTACCTTTCGCTTTTCGTTGTGAAAGAAGAGGGTGATCAGGGCTTACGAGCAATGTTCTTGTCTCACCTAATGGAGGATCGCTTATTGTCTGCTCCCAATGTCGCTGGAATGCACCAAGAAAGCGCCAATGCAGGCATGAGCTACTACCAATGGCTCGGGTTTGTGCGTGCTAAATGTCAATAATTGTAGGCGAAATTCATAAATCACATATCAAAAAAGCTTCGTATCATTATAGACCTTCTTCAATAGTACAATCATTATTCCTTCACAAACGCCATATTACACCTTTTTCACTTAACTGACAATACTAGTTTAGAACAAAACGAAATTTACTCTTAACTCATTTACAACGGATGTACTACATTCATAACTCGCACCAGTGCAGGGTTCCAAAATGAAAATTTTAATGCCGTTACGTGGATATAAAAAGAGCTAAAGTACAATGTTGAGTGCTAAAAAGAATCTATGAATTTTAAATGATAGTCTTAAACTTTTATCTTTGCTAATGCTTGGCCAGACGTTTTTTTGCCGTCCTTGTCGATGAAAGAAATGTTCTTTTGACCAACCAGCTCCTTCACAGCCTTGCTCTTCGCATGCTTGTTGCCCATTCCAGGGTTCATCTTCTCCACGACCTTCATCTCTCTTTCCTTCATGGCCTTCTCCTTTCTCTTGGACTTCTTTCTGGCCGCTCGCATCTTGGCTCGTTCGCCTTGATCGAGCTCAGTATCACCCTTCACATCGGTTCGTTTCTTGTCGAACACTTCTTCTGGTGCCAACAGTGTTGCGTCAGACACATTGACTGGTATCACTTCTTCCATGCTGATGGCAGCTGCATTGCTAACCACAGTAATCTCTGGCTTTGGTGCCTTTGGAGTGTAATGGAAATTGCTGAGTGCATCAAGTTTTGAGCATAAGTTGAGGAACATGTCATCAATCTCTCTGTGCTCATTGGCGAGCTTCTCATCCTTCTCATTGGTAGTGGCGCCAGTTGTCTGCTTGACATAATCATCTTCATACAGCTCAGCCAGTGACTTTTTAGATTTGCTATCATCAAGCTCGACAAGTTTAGAGGGCAAGAACGGTCGATCAGTAGGATCGGCTTTACGAACGACATCGTCAAAATTGTTCTGAAAGAATGGATGGACATTAGCATCAATTTATCGCAACTACAAATTGCTATTACATTATTGACTTACGTCGACAATACGCTTTTTGATCATGTCCTCCAATGTTTCTGTGGTTTCTTGAGTAATGACTGGTACAGGCTTGGCAGCATGATCGAACTCAAGGTCCTCCTCAAGCAAACTGTTAACAGGTCTTGCCTTGGCGGAAGCCTCACCACCTAAAGTCCAGTCCTTTTTGCCAACATTCTGCATCTCAAATTCTTCGATTTGCTGCTTAACACGCTCAAGTCTTCTCTCGTGGCCAGACTTGCCGGCTTCGTCACCTTCTGCTTTATCATCATCTGCGAACAGGTCTTTAACCTTTGGTTGATCTTCCTCGGTCTCTGCGACATTGTCTTCAAGATCAGATCCTGCATCATCCTCGTCCTCATCCTCGTCCAGATCCATATCATCAAATGCACCTTTCTTCTTTTTTGGAGGTGCAGCATCTTTTCGTCCTTTTGATTCTCGGCTGTAAAAGGGTTTTGGCGGTGGCTTGAAGAAGTCGGAAAATTTGATGTCTAAATAGAATTATTTCTTGTTAGATACATAATCAGCAAAGCTTGATAGATATAGTGGCTGTACCATTTGCATTTTGCTCCTCGTCATCTTCAAGATCGTCTTCCAAATCATCATCGAAATCAATCTCTTCGTCCAATTCCCGTTCGTCTTCGGACAACATATCTTGTTGTTCTTGTTTCTCGGTCCATTCATTAAATTCGTTCAAATCGAAAAATTCATCATCAACCTCACTGGGCTTGCCCTTTCGAGTTGGTCTAAATAACAATGCGTTAGTTGAGCTAGAGAGGACAAATCAAAACTAGTGTGATCATACCTCTCATCGAACTCTTCTAAATCCAAAGCGTCATCCTCTTCTTCGTCATCTTCGTTTTCCAATAGTTCATCTTGATCCATTTCTTGTTCGCCGTTTTCTTCTTCCAAGAGCTCTTCCTCTAGATCCTCTTCGTCGTCGAGACCAGTTTCGTCATCAAACTCGTCAGTTTCTTCCATAGCTTCGAGCTGGTCGTCGTCAATATCTTCTAAACTGAGTCCTGATTGAGAGTCCTCCTCTTCCTCCATGTCCTCGAACTGTTCAAGCTGCTCTTTAGCATATGATAGAAAAGGATCGTTTTGCATGGCCAATTCTTCCCAGATCTGATCATTGTCGAATCCTTCGGTAAGGAGTTCGTCAAAAGGCGAAAGTTGTACCGCCTCGACCTTTTTAGCTGTTGGAATTGTCAGCAACATACACATTAACAATAGTTATAGACAATAGTATGGGTGCTCACCTGTGTCATAAAGGTTTTTGGCAACGGCTATAGCTTTGGCTGCGCTTTGCTCATCTTTGGCAAAAAAGATTTGTGGCTTTTCGATAACATCGCTTACAAATGTATCTAAGATACTTGATTTCGTTTTAGTATCTTTGTTTCGCCGAGTGCTGACCATTGAGTGCGTAAGGAAAGCAAAGTCGATTCAAAATGGAGGATTCGAGTGCAAGCTTTTTCGGCTCTACCTTTCGAAAAAAATTGGTAGAACACAGTCACAGACTCTAGCCCCGCCCTTGGAAATTTCAATGACTGACAGGCTACAACCACGAAATTCGATCATGAAGGTTTTATACAGAATAAAACCAAAAAATTCATTCTAGCTAGACTATAGATATATGGTACAAAGCTAAAGATACAGTAACAGCATCCATTTAAAGTTTGGATGGTTGTGTGCTACTTCCAGTATGTCCAAGTCCTCTCCAAGTCCATTCCTCCTCGACTTCAACTTTCTGTGAAGCAATTTCATCCTTAGGATTAGCACTGGTTGCCAGGACCATCTGTAGAATAACATGATAGGTTTTAGTTATAAAATGCTGGATGATGATTACTACGAAGTTGCGAATATTTACCTCATATGTGCCCTTTTCGACCTTCCAATGACCATTTTCGCCATTTTCCCAGTGGGATACTGCTTCTTGATCAAACTCCAAAGCCACGTTCTTACTCTCCCCAGGATTGAGTAATATTGCTTCAAAAGCAGCAAGAGATCTCTTTGGCTTATCTTTTGAGCCTTGGCTAGGCTTCATGTAGATTTGGACCACGTCTTTACCAGGTCGCTTGCCAGTGTTCTCAACACGGACCGTAGCGGTCACTCGCCCACCATTAGGTGTCAATGACCCTTCTGTAGAAACCAAGGTACGCTTCCAGGTTGTATAGCTTAGACCTTCTCCAAGCCAGAATTGAGGCGTAATTTCTTTCTCTTCATACCATTTATGGCCAACCAACTTTCTTTCCTTATAATGGACAACGGGTTGTTTTGGGTCGTCCTCAGTGTCGATAGGGAAATGTCCATAGCTTGCATGGTCCTCAATCTTCTTTGGCCATGTGCTAGGCATACGACCGCCAGGTCCTCCAGCTCTGCCTTGGCCTAGTAAGACCTCGGCAATGGCATTACCACATTCTTGCCCAGGAAACCAAGCTTGCACGAGGGCGGGAGCTTGGTCAACCCACGGCATCTCCACCGCAGATCCAGTCAGGTTGACTACCACTGTTTTCTTTGGTTGGACTTTGAGAATAGCTTTTACAAGGTCGTCCTGACGACGGGGCAACCTCATGTGGGGTCTGTCGAAACCTTCAGTCTCGTATTCCTTGCCGGTGGCAGTAAAGACAATTGCTACATCTGCATCTTTAGCGACATCCGCCGCTTCTTGTATCATCTTATCCTCATCAACGTACTCGTCAAATCCAATCTTGAAACTAACAAATCGAGAGCCGAAAAGACCACCGGCAGCGTCGTGCGGCCTGTAATCGAATTCCACATCAACCTTTTCACCAGCTTGAAGCTGAACTTGTTCCATCTTGCGGTTGATGCCCATGGCGACTAGGTAGTCTAATGGGTTGCTCTCAGACTCATACGACCAGGATTTAGATCCGACCTTAAGAGTGCAACGACCAAACGCTTGAACACTGAAGATGTGTTCTCCGCTCGTTTTTGGGATAATGCTGAAGTTGACTTTCACTGCCGAAGTATTGCCGACGCCTTTGGGTAGTCCACTGAAGTGCGAGAAGCTTGGCTCATCTTGTGTAGTTTCCAAGCAAGGCTTTCCTTTTTCAGCTGTATCAACATCGTTGAACCATTTCAATGTCACTTTCTCGGCACCAAGGTGTTCTGGCTTTGGAGCCAGGGGCTCAGTTCGAAGCTGGCAACCTGCTGCATATACAACTTCGACATTTGCAGCTTTCTCGCCAATATCCTTCAAAGCTTGCTTGAATGAGCTAAGAGGAGGCGTCTTGTATTGGGGAGTCAGACTGTGGATAATGAGCATTTAGTCAGAGATTCTTTATATACAACTTGGCACCATCAAAACCAAAATAAAATCTTACTTTGCTGAACCACCACCTGACTGTACAGCTTCGACAGCGGGAGTACCAATGAACGCAATCTTTTTGGGGCCATCTTTGTTCGATGGCTCTAGTGGAAGGAGATCGCTCTCATTTCGAAGCAGGACCATGCCTTCGGAAGCGATGGTGCGGATACTTTGTCTGATTTCTTCATTCTCGAGACTAACTTCCTTTTCATCGGCAACGCTTTTCGAGAAGTCCAAAGGAGGTGAATGTTCTAACAGCTTCTGATCAACTTCCTTAATAAGCTTCAACACCTTTTTCACACGAGCCTCGATATCTGCCTCGATTATTTTGCCGGATGAAAGTGCTTGCTTGACTGTCTCAAGTTTTCGATGTATTGTTGGACCAGGCATCTCCAAATCTAAACCGGCTTTGATGCCTTCATGAGTTGAATATAAACCAAACCTTCAATCTTATCGTTAGCATACACACTCGTAACCTCATTGTCAGTCCTCTGTATATGCTTACCAGTCACTCATAACAAGACCTTCGAATCCCCATTCTTCTCTTAATACATTTTGCAAGAGTCTTTCACTTTGAGAACAATGTTCACCGTTAAGCCTGTTGTAAGCGGTCATGATACAACCAGGAGCTTCAAGGCCATTCAACTTGAGAGTACGCATCATGCGTTGGAATGGCCTCAGATACAGCTCGCGCAAAGTTGCTTCATCAACTTCCGATGAGACAGCACGCCTCTTCGTCTCACACTAAATAAACATATCGCCAAATAAATAAACACTAGATCCTTGAATGTGAGAAATGATGAAACTCCAACCTACCTCGTTTGCAACAAAGTGTTTTGGTGTAGCAAAGATGCCTTCATCTTGACAGCCATGTACCCAGGCGGCTGCTAGATCACCGCTCAAGATAGGGTCCTCAGAATAAGCCTCGAAACTCCTTCCACCCCTTGGATCCCGCTGGATGTTGATGGTAGGGGCTAAACTGACGTGTGCCTGCTTGCTTCTACTGTCTTGAGCAATACCTTTACCCATTCGATAAGCCAGTCTGGCATCCCAGGTTGCGCCTAGAGTCGTTGGTGCTGGAAACAAAGCTGCAGGAACGGAGGCATCAAAAGCACCACCACCACGAGCTCCATTGGGACCATCGGTCAATTTTGCATAGGGCAGACCTTTCTCGGGGAAGGGAACCGTTCGCCACAAGTCAGAACCTGCCAAGAGGGCAATCTTCTCGTCCAGCGTAAGTTGACTGGCAATGCGATCAAGGTCTAACGGTTGTCGAGTCATAGTTTTGTAAAGGAAATACGCAGGTACGCCAAACATCAGGTGTGTCGATATATATATTGACGATTTCAATTCCCGCACATAAATCGTACCAGCGCATTTCGAAGCGATAGCCGCCCCACTCCGCCTGTGGTGTACCTCGTTTCGGCGACTAATTGTGCTGTTTTTGGCAAGTTATCGGCCAACTCGATATTTAAAGTTATTGCCACTGCATTATGAACAAGCAAATGAGTGTAGGTAATGCACACGATAGCTGAGAAAACTGCAAGAAATGTTTTCACATCGTCGGTCCGGCCGTTTACTCACGGAAACCTTACGCAAACAGATTGGTAATGTATATACTTTCAAGACAATTTGCATTTTGACGTGAACAATAAGAACTTGAGCATCTCAAATAAAATAATATTATGCTCTAAAATAGCGGGTTATGTTGTTGAAACACAAGCTAATTCATTGTTGTTGCATTATAGCTTTGCGATGGTATTAGCCCTTGACGAAGATGAGGCTGTATAGGTATTTGCCTAAGAAAAAAACGTGCTACGCCTTTCCACAAAAATGAGAATTTCCATTTGTGCAAAAGCCGATAGATGATTTCGGTAGATATTTGAACCTAAGGTTGCTTTACCGTGATCCATACAGAAATTATTAATAATTCATATTTCCATATGTACACCGGCATTGTTTTTGACGAACACATTATAAACTGTAGAAGGCATGAGACTAGTACATTGCGTAAACGTTCTACAGAGCGCTATGCGGAATAGATAACTGACAGGGTTGAAAAGGGACTTCGTAACTGAGCGGTTATCGCTGACAAAGCTCTCAGGAATAACTTGCCACTCCTGGCCGTATGAACTTAGCTGTGAATTTAGATGAGCGTTTTTAGTACATAAGAAAAGTATAAGTGTATGAAAAAAAGGTGCTAATCAAACTTCGTACTGGTGCGAAACTGCACAATACACTTGGCAAAAAATTTCACAAATTAACTGACACATGCAGTCAGCAGTCGGTGGAACAGGACTTCAAGAGTGGTAGCACATACTCGAAACGCCCACGATATAAAAGCAGCTAGAAAGTTACGAAGATCGCCACTATCTTCCCAAACCTTTGATTATTTTTCAGTTGAAATATTCTCTATTCACCAGCAACCCATCGGTTTTTACAAACAAGATACGTGATTTATTGATATATTAATTACACTGAATGTGCCACAAATTTTTGAAGAGTTCCTGATTTGCTCAGTAATTCTTGGCAAAAAATCATAGCAAATAATATTTAGGATGTTACCCGCCGTCGGATCAAACTCAACAAGAGTTTTTGATAGTTGCGGCCGGTTGGAAATACATTATGCTGATCCTATGCTGATCCAGAGCTACAAGACCGTCGTAAAGCGTCATCAGTTCGTGAACGATGGCCAATGGCGTATAAAGACTTATTGCTCAGATATTTACATCAAATAGCATGCCAATTTGAGAACATGGCATCCCAATATTCTGCATCTTGACCAAATAGATCAAGGAATGGCGGTGTGCCATTCTGATCTTGGGCTGGCTGTGTGCCTTCTGGGTAAATGCCATTAGCAGGTTTAATAGGTACGTATGCGGCCTGAGGAAAATCATTTCTTTCAAGTGTTGTCTTCATTGATGGAGGCTGATGATCATGACCAACCAAAGCAACAGTTGCTGGCTCCGAAACAGAGGTCGATGTCGATCGGCTATGCCTAGCATCTCCTCGAAGAGAAGGGAGCATAGCTTGGAAGAAACGCGCAAGATACGCCGATGGTTCATCCGGTGTTCGGCTATCGGCTGAACATGCACTAACTGATTCATGGAAAATGCCAATGCATTCTCTAATGGTAAGATCGTCGATTCGCGTGCGGTGATCATACAACCACTTTCCGGCATAAGCAGCACCAAGGAAAGTCCAATCCTGAGATGCTCGCAAATACCCTTTACTGGCTATCCGGTCTACTAGCATACGTAAAATAGTGGTTGCATCGAATACACACTGCATAAACAGCATCTTCTGGTCAAGCTCCGGTACATGAGTAGCTTTTTGGTACTTGAGTATGACTTGATTGATTCTCAAGCTGTAAAGCTGCAGCAGGAAACTAAGCTGAGCAGAAGTACACTCATCCAATTGTAAGATAGCTATTTACGAAATGGTTAATCATCGCGCATTTTAAACTACAGGTCTGGAAAGCGACTTACGATGATCAGACATCCAGCGACCTTGACATGTTTTAATCCTTGACTGCACAGTCCGAATGAGGGTGTTAATTGGAGCTGTAGTGTTCGTGGTGGCTAAAATATCGTTCAACAATTGTGTGTCTCTTCTAATGCCGTCCAATTCCAAGGAGCAAACTAAACGGGCATCTCCTGGGAGTGTCCAATCACGGCGAGAGAGATGCCATTGATATGGATTGATACGATATTCAAAGGGAATCATCTCTGGCAAAAAGCACTGGATTACAGGACTGTAAAATGCCGTATCAAAGCAACAAAGTTGCATCCAAGTTCGCTGTCGGTTCATGTTTTCTCGATTTGTTTGCTCATAATTGCTATTAGTTGGCTCTTTATGGCTGATGTGAAGCTCGAGTTCGAAAGCCATTCTAATGGCTCGCCCAATTTTGCGCCAGGCAGTATTATCACCCGATTCTTTCCAGAAGCAATGGATAGATAAAGATTGGACATAATCCAGATTACACAAGTCTTCAACTGCAGCTAGTGCCATGACTCTCCGACTTATTTCTGCACAGGCAGGAAAAATATCTGGCCGACTAAATCTTGACGAAACGGCAATGACACTAGAAAACACCAATGGATAATGGGTAGAGGTATATTCGATCGTGTGGAGTTGTGGGTCAAGTAAAGCTATCATGGTATTAAGCTCTCGAAAAAAACTGCAAAGAAAACAGTTACTAATGAGTACTGCGCAAGTAAACTTTAATCATACACTTGCAAACTTACAATTTGAAAAGCCTCTCACATTCAGCTTCAATCGCAACTCCTTGCGTTAAAACATTTTCATGGTAGCTACTCGCCACAGAGACTGGTTTGGCTGTATGATTATCAGACGGTACTGGGCTAGCATCAGTTGGTTGTGGCGTTCCTGACGGAGTAAGGGTATTCGGATTCAATACTGCTTCTAAAGAAAGCGGTTTCGAAGTTGGTCGAGGTGCCTTGAGGGTGTCCTCGAACCTATTAGGGTCTGGAGAAGAAACTCTTGTATCAAGACAAGCTCGAAAAGGATCATGTCGAGGGGAACGAAGCCTTGAACTTTGGTCACTCCTTTTACGGCCCCGTGCGTGTGGTTTGAATTCACACTGAAAATTCAGCCTCTCACAGCGTATGCACCGCTGATGTTTATCAGATTTATCGCAACGTACTTTGATCTGTCGACATTGCAGGCAAGCTGTTCGAGTAAGAGTTGGCTCTGGTGCCATCGTTTAAGACATGCAATTGGAAATGAGTAACTGAGAATTTAAAAGGCGGTCAAGGAATTGTGGGGAGATCTGGGGTATTGCCGCCTTCCCACGAGATCTCAAGTCACGGTTCCCGCAACGGGGACAATGGCAATATACACAAATTTCGTCTTAAACTCATTTCCATTTGCTTCAGTATTAACTTCTAAAGTATAACATCTCGGGGTTGCCTTTCGAGCATTAATCACTATAAGCTCAATTTTATTCGGTAGCTTGTATTTTCTTTAGTTTTCAGGAACAAGGGCGACGTAGGCAATAAATTAACAATAAGTTCATCTTGCTACTGATTTAATATGTTAAACCCGAATACGTTCGGTTGCATGAGTCAAACCTGGGACTTGGCTATGATCAAGCTGATATATTTAAGGTTGCTCCACCGCTTTTTAAGATCTGTGATCACCTTAATCTATTTTTCAGTGACGTCGCGACCTTGAATTGAATTAACTGCGCGAAACGAATGATATTTTTGAGCATGCGGTCGCGTCGAAAACTGTTCGCGTTAGCAACAAAGTATTTGTTCGATCCACACAATGGAAATTGATAGCAGCTCTCCGGCTAATCTCTCGAACGGCGCTAGTAAGGGGAAAGGCAAGCAAATCGATGCTGGCGTAAAAGATTCTCTGCCTTGGTATATTATTTTTACTCGCTTTTGTACCTATTGGCAATGCTGCCAAAGTTCACATAGTTAAATGCTTATATACCTGTATATATTTATGCCTCCAGGGTAGAAAAGTATCGTCCTGAAAAACTCGAAGATCTCGTCTCTCACGAAGACATTACTTCTACTAGTGAGTTGCTAATTGTCCTGCACAACATATTTGTGGCGACAGATTCACTGATCACTTTATACATTGCATTAGTTCAAACCTTCATAGACGCAAATCGATTACCACACCTCCTCTTCTATGGACCGCCAGGAACCGGAAAAACCTCAACTATATTAGCATGTGCACGAAGGCTCTATGGATCTAACTATAAGTCCATGGTGTTGGAGGTAAGCTCAGCATCATGATATGACTTGGACTGCTTCCTGTTTTTAACCTCTCGACTACCAGTTGAATGCGTCTGATGATCGTGGTATAGACGTGGTTCGCGAACAGATAAAGAACTTTGCTAGCACAAGAAAGATCTTTAGGTTTGTACTTGGGATAACAACACTGATCTAGACATGCAGATGGATGCTCACATTAATTTCCTGTTAGCTCTGGATTCAAACTTATTTTGTTAGACGAAGCGGATGCTATGACATCTGCTGCTCAAGCGGCACTTCGTCGAGGTATGCAATGCTGGCAAAATGCTTGGTTTATTGGTCAAATGCTAAACATCAGACCTGTCTAGTAATCGAAAAGTACACAAAAAACGTTCGTTTTTGCATCATTTGCAATTATGTGAGCAAGATCATTCCAGCGATACAATCGAGATGTACAAGATTCCGCTTTGCACCGCTCGAGATGGACCAAGTAGAAGCGAGGCTTAATCACATCATTGACGCAGAGAAGTAGGTGTTGATATTTACTAATTTTTATTGATTGACGGTTTCTAACAGGATCATCAGTGTCAATATAACAAAGGATGGAAAGGAAGCCTTACTGCGCCTTTCTAACGGTGACATGCGTCGAGCATTGAATATATTACAAGCGTGCCATGCAGCTTTTGACCGCATAGATGAAACTGCCATCTATGCGTGCACTGGCCATCCTCAGCCTAAAGACATTCAGCGTATTGTGGATACAATGATGAACGACGACTTTACCACAGCTTATTCCAGTAAGTAACTTCTACATCATGTCATTTTTTGGTCCTATTACTTGCATTCATGGCTTTTCGTATTAATTTGGTTCTCCTTGTAGCCATTGACAAATTGAAGCGTGAAAATGGCCTAGCACTACAAGATATTATTTCGGAGCTGGTATTTTATTTCGAAATGCTCGACTTTCCAACTCATGCCACCGTATATCTTCTTTCCGCAGTCTCTGACATTGAGTAAGTTCAATACGCCAGCTTGATAAAGTAGCTTACTTCCATGATGTTTGTATTGTTTGTCTAAACATCTTATGATATAGATATCGGTTAGCATGCGGAGCCACTGAAAAGATACAACTTGGTGCCTTGATTGGAACGTTTAAGATGGCAACAGACCTTGCCGCTAGAAAACCATAAATACATCCCCTTGCATTTCTTCGCTTAGACTTAATCATTGAAGTAAAGATAACATGTGTATAACAAAGTACATTTGATGGACACAGCCTGAATCTATTCCACTTTCAATTGCGACGTATAGTTTGTTCATTTTGTAATGTAACAAAATAGTGACTACAGGCAGGTCGCTACATTAACATTCATTTGTTAGGAATGGTATTAACGTTGTTTGCTAATATGTTTATGTGAACAGCTAAAGAGCATCGATCGGAGTAATATCAATCGATCATATCAATCCACGCATCAACGGTTGCACTACACTGTGCTACATCAATCAATTGAGCTGACAACTCATTTGAGGCGATTGCCAGTACTTCTGTAGGAGTTGATTTATCCCACAGCGATTCGCGAATTCGTACTTGTCAGAGTAATGATTTTGGTCGGGGCAGGATTCTCTTGATACAAGCTTTTTCTTTTCATAGTCTACAAAGGCGCTCAATAGACACCATTTTCAATTTATGCAATTACTTTAATTGGGGATGCTTTGGAAGAGTTTAATAAACAAATTAATTGGAAATATGCAATTTGACGAAAAAAATATTGAGCAAAAAGATAGAATATAATATAGGTAACAACTGTATTCACATTACATCAAATGATGTGAAAGATTAGATAGTTTGGCAAGCCCCAAACTTCATAACCTAACGCTTTGGCCATTTTGGCCAATCCTTCTGTCTCTACTTGATGCTGAAAAGGAAAAGGCGGGAAAATGGCACCGTCGCGATGCACCTGCGCCTTCACTAGCGTACAGGTGCCACCTACGCCGTCGAGAGGGATGGTATACATGAGATCGGTGATGCCGTCCGGAAACCGACTGTCAATCAATAATTTGCGATGGGTTTTGACAAAATCCTCGTATCCTGCAAAATTTTGAAAATTAAAGGGTTTAATATAAGGAGGTTGTGTAAAATTACGCGTTATTCACAACTGTATGTACCTTCAACTAGTACATCATCAGGCTTGAGAGTACTTTGTAAAGACCAGCTTTCGTTGGTTTCTTGCCAATTATTCTTATCATACCCTCCTTCTTCATTATAAGAGTGCCACCAACAGTTGGGCACAATGACGTCTTTATCCATACTGGTCAGGTCCTCGATAAGGGTGGCAGGGTATTCAATAACATCTCCGTCCAACCACAATACCCAAGCGATGTCCTCTGTCAGCGCTGATGCTAAAAGATAGTTGCGGCTTTTGGACATTACTTCCCGGCGTTTTATTTGTACTTGGTAATCATGTCGGTCAGCTTCTGAAAGTACGAAATCAAAGTCCTTTTGAAAGATAGATATCTTGTGAAACCGTTGCCAAGGTTCCTGCTTGTTGTTAACATCGTGCGCATGCTGTTGAAGCTTTTCTATGGTTCCATCTTGTGAATCAGATACCAGAAAGCCTAACGATATCAAATGGTGTGGATAAGTTAGGCTATTGACGTTTTCAAAATAACGCTCAATATGGCGAGCCGCTTCCTTGAAGGGAGTAAGAATCAAAACGTGTTGGTTATAATAAGTATCCTGAGCAGAGGCGTTTAATTGATTCATGTCATAGTACTTGAAACCTTCGACCTTCGTTTGTCTCAGCACAGATTCCTCTGGTACTTTAGCAACCTCTGGTTTACTGGATTCGTGACAAGTGTACCAATTGCCTTGTGATGATGTTGATGCTAGCCAAGTCACCAGCAGTATTATTGACATTGCTGCCGCCACCAAAAGTGGTCGTGATGTGGTTATCATAATGCACTATTAAACTTTAAAAGTTGTAATATTATAAAATATTTGAGTTTTTGCTTCTTTTTGCTTAGAATGTACAAGAGCTGAAGATGAAGGAAAGGAAAATTGAAAAAAAAAAAAAAAAAAGAAAATTTGGAGGTTTCGCCTTTTGATTTCAGAGCAGTGAAATCTGTTCAGGCTGTCAAAAAATTAAGACGCCGAAGTATAGAAGTACACCTTCTCCCAAAGTGGTTGGTAGTCACGAATAACACCTGTAATACTAGGATTAATGGAATGCACTTAAATGAATTATATATAAAAAGATACTTGCCTGCTACAATAGAAATCAAGAATCGGTCCTGAGTTGCTATACAGAATTTTTCCAATCTAGGTCTGGAAAAGGTTCAAGTTAAAAAGTCATTCTGAAACCGATCCACACAATTACAATTATCTGTGAAGACATACCTTGTATATCGCTCATAAAATTGTCCACGCAATACATTATACCACATTTGATTGAACCGTCTGCTGAGTTCGGCCTTTTCCAATGCCGTCATAGTGCTCTTGGTTGAACCATAGGGTGATGTAAATGATCGTGTGATAGCAGCTTGTGATGCTGATTCAACTATCATGGAGATCAGCCATGGACGCCAAGAGTAGCGGCCATATTTGAAAATTGCGAGCACTGCAAATGATGTTAATGTCGCCTCGTCCGAATGCACTTCAAAAGAATTTGGCACTTACCATAGATCAAGGGACGTAAAATATACAAAACTTCGCCAAGCTTGCCAAGTCGATTGAGAATGCTTACAGTATCTTCTGGCTTTCGTAGTCTCTCTGGAGTCAAGACCTTTGACATAAGGTACTCTGTAACATCCCCGTATTTACGCTGAGCTTCAGCTGGTGTAAAGCCATTGCTTTCTGGCTTGGCATTGCCGTTCAGCTCAATAGCTGCGTCCATCTGAGGATGGACCAATCCGGTCTTCTTTCCTTTCCAAGTCTTTGCTTCGACGCTTTGAGCTTGGTATCCATCTGGGGTAGACAGCGATGCAGGGTCCACATCACGTTGTAAGTGATTTGGGTTAAGCAACATGCGTTCTTTCGTGAGTTTGAGTAAAGTCAATCTCAACATGGCCCTAAAGCAGAATTATTCGTTTGTTGGCTTATCTACACATATCCTTTGCTCGTATCTTGTATAAACTTACTTTAGAAGTTCAACACCGAAAACCAAACGCCATTTGGCACGTTTTCCCAACTTCTTAGTCACAGCCATTTCCAAGACCACCTGAGTGTACGAAATGACTGATAATACTAAGGATATGTTTTTATATACAGAGGACTTCTTGAACCAATGAGCTGTGTATTTGTTGAACGGAGAAGAATCAATATTATCCCCAGAGGGTAGCTTTCCTTGTGATTTAGCAGCCTTTCTAAGTATGGTATCATGATAAAGACCAAGAACATTCAGTGCAGCAAACACTAGAATGACAAAGTTAGCAAATTTTCACAATGCGCTAGTGCACATATTTCGGTAGTAAACATACAAGCTTGGGAAGCGAATTCGGCATCGTGGAACCGGCCTATGGAAAGAATGTTGAGTGCGCCGTGTGGGGTAACCAGTCAAATGGTTGCTTATCCTTAGAGATGTGCAAGCAAAGACCATAACTGGCCGTGAGAATGACTTACCTGGCAGAAAATAGGTCAGGGACCTTAGTGTGCCTTCGATGCCTGTAATTTGCGAGGCATTACTTATTAGAAAGTCTTCGTATTTCTTCAGTAGCTCCATACAAAACCGGTCTGTTCTTGCTGACAGCAGCTTTTTTATTTCTGCCCGCACTGATAAATTAACCAATCATCTAGCAGTCTTTCACACCCGCTTATAATTGTCTTTTCACCAGCTCACCACATCAACACGTGATATTTATTCCCCACAAACAGACAAGATGTAACTGACCGACTTTATCAGAAGGTTGGAAAGCGATCGATTAAGCTACAGTTTGACAAAGCTAACTCTGATTATTTAGCAGAACACGATATTCTTTGATTGGAAGAAATACAGAAACCACTTGTTAGCACAGTATGATAGCATATAAATCCTTTCAGATCCTCCACTCAAAAGGAAATTACGCTGCTTCCAAAATTGCTGTGACAGCAATCTTTGCACAACAATGATCTTTCTCAAAACTAATAATCAAAGAAGCCTGTATTATAAGTGACAACAGATAAATCGTATTCATTTCATAACAAATTGGTCCAATTGCTCTTTGAAGTCGAAAGCATGGGATGCTTTTCAGGAACTATGCACACATCAGAAATTTGGTGTGCTAGCTACCCAACGAAAGGTAAACTTTATGTCATCAATGTTCAGCTGCAAACGAGATCTTCTTCCCGATCCACTACTTTGTGCTGATTTATACCGTAGGCGAGCAAACCTGAGACATTTGCTGCGCGATAGAGAGAGAGCAATTTAAAGCGAATTATCTCATAAATATATCAAAGTGGATAATCCTGTATATAAAATTTTAAAATGTAGTTTTTATAGTTTTTAATTTAATATAATATTATATAATACTTATTATTATTTTAAAAATATAGTTGCGATTTACAGTTTAACTTATTTATACTATAAAATGTTATAAAAGTCATTTAACTTAAAAATCGCTATATTTTTTATAAACATATCATATTTATTATTTTTACATATTGTTATATATAGTTTTAAAGCTTTGAAAAAAAACAGCGACTAAATTTCCTTCATACTCTTTAAGCGGGCGGAAAAAAAATCCCAGTGGTTTTTTTTTTTTGGTCTGAGAAGTCTTTGCTCCTTGACTCGTAAATGTTCTAGCTGTTTTTCGTTTCAAAACTTACAGTGAGTGAATACCTTGATTACAATGATCATAAAAATGACGGCTTTTTCAAATCTGGTGCGACGATATTTGATTAGCCTTGGATTGATAGGTTTATACTGCCATAGCTATCCGTTTCCGTCCCATGTCAATTATCTTTAATAAGTGTTACAGTTATGAGGAGTGCTTTTATCAATGGAACAGGCGTTCGGCATATATATTGCTGAGAGATAAAGCTAATGGTAACTGAACAGACAAATAGGCAAAGGTTTGGGTACCTTTTGCCATTGTCATTGAACGATACAAAGAGACCATCGAACAAATTGAGTTATGCACAACACAATTCTTGAAAAACTATCATAAGAGTGAACATATAATATTGAATATCATCATGTGTCGCGCAAAGTTCATTCATGCCATGCCCAACCACGTATAAACCAGCTCTTTTCCATGTTCTGAGTCATTACAACTTCATCGAAGAACTTGATTTTTTTATAATGATCATTTGTTCCTGAAGCCTTCTCTGTCTGTCAGTTCAGTCAATGCTCTTTTGGTTGCTTAAGTATTTAATAATTAAAGTTTTCGGCACATGTATCACATACATAGGCAAATGGTTGCGTAGCACTGTGAGTCTTTTCTTCGGTCCTGAGGTTCAGTTGATAATGCTGTCCCTTGTTGATGATGATATATCGATGAATAGAATATGTTATGCATAAAATAAGAGTATGAAATAGTGGGATAACAAATTTGGATTTTTCCAAATAATTTTGCCTGCTTATACCTGTACAGATTTGACAAATTTCAGCCGAAGTGCGGACGGAGAAAGCTGTTCAAGATTGAGCCGTCACAGTCGATTGGAACTCAATTCCAGGAACTCACGACAACCCTGGCTTTCGGCTTGCAAATGCAACTTTCAGTGCATAAGCATGACTGCACCTATGGAAGAAAAAGATGCATCACAATATCCAAAACCGAGCAGGGGCCTGCATGTTAAAGATGAGAACTACGGTTCGATATCTAGACAGGAGAACGAGCCTCCAGGACTTTCGGAGGGCATCACGCTTACCCCGCAGTCACTCTCACCTCAAATGAGCAGCACGCACACTGTTTCTCAAGAGCCAAAAGAGAATATGCGAAACGGCACTGAAGCTCGCTCTCCCAGTTCAGGTACGTTGGAACGAACATATGTATTGAATCTCCATAGCGAGCGGTATCTCATACTGGCAGAAACTGAACCATGAACGCTGCTGCAGACACTCGGCAAGAACAGCTCGCCGTTGAAAACACAGTGCAGGAAAGCAACCTCTCAGATGACCAAGGACCTTCAGAAGAAAAGGACGACATGGAAGCAGCTGCATATGAAGAATTACGACTCTCTGCGTTTAAAGCATTGCAATGCATTGAAGAAGATTTCGCAAAGTTAAGAGAAAGGTACGCACTAGCAATGCTCAATGACTTAGCAATTATACAAAAGATTAAATACGTTTTGGACTCTGTTTTCCGTAGGTTATATCATGAGCGATTGGCAGAACTTGATAAAGAAGTTCAAGCTATAACATCAGGCAAACATCCAGAGTACGCTACCGCGCATTCGGAAATAGAGTCAAGACGAAGGAAGTTACTCAAGGAAGCTTCCAAATGGCGGCAGCACAGAGAGACTGATATTGGTCGCCAAGTCGAGAGTTCACTTCGGTTGGCTCATGTCCATTTCCTGGTAAGCTATCTCACGTCATGTGACGGGCTTTGAAATCTGCCGGAATCCTCTAACACCAAATGTTGCTTAGGCAAAACGAGCTGAACTACGTAGATCTATAATTAATAACATAACAGAGAAGCGGCGGAAGCTAAGAGATGAGATGGCTTGCTCTGATGATTTAGGTGAGACATTAGCTACATTTATACAACTTATGATATCCATGCTCACCAGTTCGTAATGACGAATGGCTTTGTGCAGTTGTCGTACCAGATGCACATATGATTAGGCATATCCGAGAACATAATGCAAAGGAGAACAAGGAGGTGGTGGATATCTCTTTGAATATTGGATTTCCCATTGGTGCAAAACCTAGTGGCCTTGAGGAAGCGGAGACTGAATCGGATGTGCGAATGGTAACTTACCCCTTTTGACATTCAAGCTGGATATAATTCTAACACATAATTAAATTTCAAGATGCATGCTGTTTCTACTGGAGATAAGCGTAGTATAAAATATTTGCTTTGATTCGACTAACCAGTAGACAGAGTCTCGCTGGCGCGTACCCTGTCTTCTGTAAGAAGTGAGGCCACACAAGTGGTTTGTGAATGGGATGTACATAAGCAATGTAGCCTGCAATCTATACAGGCTGTATCATATCCTGAATCTATTCAGCTCTCACTATCTTGCTCGACTTACCGATAAACTTTTGAGGTTATCCAAAAGACATTATATATATTTACTGCCGACCACAGGAACTATAATTACCCTCCATACTTTGTACCATAAGCCAAAAGATGCAGTCTCCAATTTGTAATTTATAAGATACCGAAATACTCACGTTTTCATTAAAACAATTCTTGTTCGTGCAGACATATCAATTCATTCTGAGTAACTTGATTTATTATAAAAAATATGAAGATGATGCAAAACGGATTACAGCTTGAAATAGTGAGAATGGTTCATGTTTGATATAGTAGTAAAGTAAACAAATGCGAGCAGTGCTGTGCTCTTGCGTTCGTCAGTTCACACATTCAGTGGTAATCGCATAACACTGTCCCGATGTCGAATGGCATAGAGAAAGCATGTCACTGAGTCGGCTTCCTTAACAGTCTGGTTCAAAAAGTGCCTTGATATGGCTTGAACAAGCTCTTCTCTATCGGCATTCTTGCTTCTCGTCTTGATCTTGTAAACTCGTTTGTACTTGCGCAGAACACTGGTTTCCACTGTATCAAAGTCGATTGTTTGGAACTCCTTGCTAAGAGTAGCTGGCTTGGACCTTTTATCTCTTTCTCTCTCCCTATTATCATTGGTTTGTCTCATAGATGAATTCGAAGGTAGGTAAGCTGTTGATTGCTGCTTTGGTTTCGAGTTACCCATTAGCGGAAGAGGTGGTCAAAGTGTCCGAAAGAAAAAAGCTTTTCGTGGCAGAGAAGCTATAACCGTGTCTGACGGAATCTAAATTCCCGTGAGACAGGTTAAAACTCAGTCAATTGCCAGTATGTCATGAGGTTTGACGGCTTCTTCCATTCTTTCAAAGTTACATGCAGACAACGACTTGGACTCTTCCAACAGTCAGTGAGTAGCAAAAACTTCTGTTGACGGAATGAAAGTATAATGAACGATCGTTTTCTTATATCTTTTGTTATCGTCTCTATATAGACAAAAGCACAACTCGATTCACTCCCACCATCGTCAAAGGCCGTCGTCATTCCGCTCCCGCTGCGAGAGCTGAGCTGTCTGTCAACGCTGTCGATATCAAAAATGAGAGTAGGGCCATTGTTAGGCCCAAAGTCAAAGAATCGATAAGTGAGCCTGAACGTAAGTTGAAATCGGCGGATTATCTTTTTGGGGCGCTTCGTACACCCAGGGGATATTATAAGAAAAGATCTGTGCACCTGTAATCTAACTCATCTCTGGCAATACTTACTTGGTACAGGGAACCACAGTGGAAGTTCATCTCATCCAAAATCCATATTGAAGCGAGAAAGTCAAGGGAAACCAGCTTTATCTCATTCTCGAAGAGTGAGATTCCCTTCACCCGACATTGATTTGTCTATCGTCAAACAAAAGACCAGACGTACTTCGGCAAATCGGAATTTGCAACCCTTCAATTGGATGGCAAAACGGCCAAAGAGGAAAGCAAGAAAGGTTGATATTGATCGCTTATTGGAAGAAGATGTTGCAGGTGATGATGACTGGGATATCATCGATATTGAGGACACATCGGATCACAGTCTGAAAGAAATTAGAAACAGAGAAAAAGGCGTTGATTCAACTATAACCTTGAAAGAAAAGTAATTATGACTCAATTGACTGCGAGATCCACACACCTTTTTATTAACATATTTATTCAAGCCCATTTGCGCCTCAAATTCGGCTGAAAGATGGTCGTATTGTCCTGGAGACTGGCCATGATTCTTCATCAGCTATAAGCAATGAACCGGAAACAATGGAAATTGTAGAAGAATAACAACATTTTTATATAATCTCATACTCTAATTTAATATCTAATCTGTACAAAGCTCACACATTGCCCACAATAAAACTGTCACATAGCCATGTGATCAATATATGATCCTTTCGGCTCACAGAGACAGCAACACATTCACACTACAGTTTGTGTTTGATACCACGAGTTGTGCTGATTTTCAAACACTCTTATATGACACTTGGTCGTCCTACATGTCTGCCGCTTCAGCCCAAACATGAAATTTCCCTTCCCATGATCATTTCTTCGAAACGTAATTGAAATCGGATGTTATGATTCTTGCAGCATATAAGCTTAAGAATTTAAGGAAATAATTTAGACCAGTGTATAGTCATAGTTATCATTACATTATCTAAAATGAAGAGCTTTGGAGATAGGAGCAGGCTGGGCGAGACAAATTACCTTTCTTGTGATTTTGCATAACGATACGACCGGCATTCTTGTTGAAATTTCCAGGACATAGCCCTGAACTCTCCTTATACGGTAGCAGCAAATGCCTATGTATGCTGAACATCTCTCCTATAGATTTTTTTTTTTTTTTGCTTGGAGGTACTTGGCTCCTCTTAATCTCGATATATCACCTTATTTCGAAGCGAAAAATGTTTTTGGTTTTAACACAATAAACTAAATTGTTACCAAGAAGCACGTAAATTAAGGAAGCCTAAAGTTGAAGTGGAACCGTAGTAGTTGTTAATGCGATGACAGCGGCTATGACAGCTTCATATCATCAAGTCATGACCTATAATCTTGGTTATTGACCAAAATGCGTTACACTGTATATTTGATTTTGTACCGTTGTCAGAATTTAAAAACACTCCAACCCCAGTAGCAATTATCAACGTGAGGGGCTCCTTGGCTAATTTGTATCTCCAATTGCATTCTTAAATTTTAACCCCTGCATAGTTCGAGCAACATGAGTGAACAGAGATCCCTCACTCCTTAAGATAGCCTCGTAAACGTCGCGTTGGGAAGTTTATTCGGATATCTTTCTTCCATTTACTCATCATAATTTTATTTGTATCTTTAAAGCCGAGCTTGTTCTTTATCTTACATTGAACCCCAACTTATCATTTCCAAAACAAAACAAAAAACGGTTAAACCACACTTCCCATTCTTTTAATACTTAGGTTCTTCAACCTGAACAGTACCACCATGTTCAAACTTAAATCTAGAAAAGCGACTCAACCACTGTCCGCTACACCACCAACAATAGCCAACATCGTAGATCTATCAATTCTTACGACCCACGCTAGCATCATTGAATCCTTTTCTGACGATCTTTTGAAGCAATTTGATCATAAGCGTTCTACCATTGTAGCCATGCCTTATTACAGTGAGGTACATCTCTAAAAGGTTTGCGTGATTAACGATTATTCTCATGAAATAACCTGTCTTACACCTATCACCAGATTGTTAATGAACCACAGCCAGCCGAGGAAAATCAAACAGTCGATGACCAACCATCTCAAGAAGAAAAAGTAGTTGTACCAGCAGCTGAAGAAGAAGAAAAAGAAGTAGCGACCGAGGTGCCGCCCGAAGTACCTCCCAAAGATATTTATCAAGCTGTGCTTAAACCCACAAAAACTGAAGTAAAAAAATCCTTGGATGCAAATATGTTAGAACTTGATGATGCATTTCAAAGATTCATTAATGGTGGGGATACGCCTGATCTCACTGTTGAATCTCGTACCCCTTCCGTCGCTAGTGAGAATGTCGTGATTAATAACGTGCCTGGACAAACAGCTTCGACATTCGCAAAAGATATCGATACTCAATCCGAAAGAAATAGTTTACTTCGCAAGTCTTCTTCGTATCTTCGTTCAAAATTTAAGAAATTCAGAGTAGTCAAATCAACAGACAGCTTAAGGAAAGCAAACATTGCGGATGATGATACACCCTGCCAGCAGCCCAGTCCTGCTCTGGAAACCTTGAAGAACAATAAATTCAGTCTCGACGCCGCACGCTCTTTTAAACTCTCAGCATTTACGCAGAACTTTAAAAATAATCCATCTCGCATGACAGCACAAGATGCATTGCGTCCGAGTATCTTGGAAGAGGATGCCCAGTCTCAACAGCCCATACCTGTCCTCACTTCGCCTAAGATTGCCTCCACTTTATCACAGAATACTACCATCTGCATTCCACAGTATTCTAATCGAGCACCTCCATCTCCGGGTGTGAGTACTTCGACTAGTACGTCTGTACCTCAGGCTCCAATTATCGCCTACTATCCACCGAAACCGCTCAGGTATTCACCTGTTGAACTAAAAGACGACAACGAATTGCCATCCACATATCAACGACAAAAGGCATACAGCGCTTCCAGAAGAGTCTCACTGCCGGCAGTGATTATGAGGAGCCGATCAGCCTCACATGGTGTGGCTACTGAAAGGGCGCAATTCGACCTTCAGGCGCTTGAAAAAGCAGAAAGGCGAAAATCGGATTCAAATATGTTGCCTATGACTGGAACATTTGGACGAGGCGCTAGAATGTTGCAAAATTTCGTTTCCGGTAATGACAGACGTTTGAAGACTGACTCTGGCATAGTTGAACATTGAGATGTGCAAGTTGACCAATCGACTCTCTCTCCATACATGAAAACAAATACTTTACTCCCGGTACCATCAGATACTGCTCATTTTCCTTTGCTCACAAAAATATAAACATATTCTTTAGACTTTCACGACAATTACCGTTGTGTAAATCTTTATACCTATAGGATAAGCCCCTACCACAATTCAAGTGCATATAAATATAATATCATTAAATGCTAATATCTTTAAAGACTGATTAATGCGAGTTATAATTGTGTTTGGTTTACATGTGAATATGGCTATATACGTTTTTCTACAGTTTATCAGAAGATTTTCCTAACATGTGAATATGGCTATATACGTTTTTCTACAGTTTATAAGAAGATTTTCCTATGCTCAATAAGTAAGGCAAGCTTATTAGTATTCTTTAGCTCGCCAAATCCCCCAAAGTTTTTTGCTCAAAGATGGTCCCCAACGTCGCCTTGGGATGCTGGAGCTCGTAAACCGTTTGGCAAGAAATTTTTCTTCTCCAGCGTCGACGCAATCATCAAACGCTTTCATAAGCATGTATGGCGTCTGAAATGTTTTTTTGAGCTCAAATGCCTTTTCAGCACTAACGCCTCTTATAGTCATTAAAAATCTAGCAAACATATCCTCAAGCGTGAGAGTCCCAGATTTGCTGCTCAGTTGATTAAAGAGACTGTAAGAGATCAAATGGCTCTGGTCCGATGATTTACTGTTGAAGTAGCGTTTCATGACTATGTAGTCAGATTTGTCAACTGCAGAACTCGGGATTTGGTAAATCGTTTTTGCCTAAATTCCACAAAGAACTGGGTCAGCCAACGATAGATAAACGTGAATCATATAGATATGCACCTCGTATGTCGCTTTTACTAAATTCGTCAATCTCTCCAAATATTCTATGCTCTCATCTATTGAAGCAGTGTGCTTCACAAAGAATCCGTCCACAACTTGTGTTTTTGCTAAAGCGGTCTGTATAGCGCTTTGCCCAAAGCGAAGAGCTTCGTCTTTGTTGAATTCTTCGATAAGGTAAAACACTTGTTTTGCAGCTGCTTTTTTTAGTCGATACTGTCATCAGAAAGTTCAGTAATCGGAAATACATGATCAAAGAGCTTTGCATAATCGTAACTAACCTTTTGTTCCAAAAATCGCCCATCTTTAATGCTCGCCACTAAGTCATCCATGCGCTTACGTTCCAAGATAAAATCCAGAAAGAGATCATCAGGCGGTCCTTGGTCGTTAACTTTTTGTGCGATCCACACTACATCGCCGAGTTCCAATGCGCACACCAAAACATTAATACCTCGTTGTTGAAGTTTGTCTTGTATATAATCGCGATCTCGTCGAGACTTAACCTCGCGTGTGTCCAGCACTAACACTATTTTAAAAGATCCGGGCGGATACGATTTGCATATAATACTTTCGAAATCTCGGGTTGTATCTTCAACTAGACTTTGTGATAACGTTGGTATTGCCTCAACCTGTGAGAGCGACTGACTCTCATTCGGAAAGTCTTCAATCGATATTTCCGAGATTTGTGATGGTGGAATTTCGAATTGATTTAGCTTGCCCCCCTCTAAATCGAATAATTCGGTTTGTGTATCTGAATGATAATAATTGTCATCAACTTGCTGTTGTAGGGTCCATAAATCATCGCTGGATAGAGCTTGTGGGTCTTCATCACCTTCAGTCACTTGTGATGCAACGTTCTGCAATGACTTATCTACATTGCTCGTGTCAATATCCTGTGAGCTTTGATGTAATTTTGTGTCTGGTGAGTAAGGTTTGGCGGCCACTTCATTAATGTAGCCAAGGCAAAAGCCATCTTCTGTGTGATCAAGAAACTTAATTTTGCTGGTGAACTCTTTGGGCACTTCATTGGCAAGGAACTTGATCTTGTATGATATTTCGAAAGTAGATTCATTAAACAAAACATCTGCCTCATAGCACTTTGAGACTATCTGGTCACTCATATCGACATAAGAATACCAGTCCAATTCAGTCGTTTGGTTTTGGTTTGATGTGTTAACATGGTCGACATTTTCGAGAGTAAAGCTGCTTGAAAGATTTTTGTTGGGAGTAGATGATTGAGAACCTAACGGCTTTGCAAGATCGGCGTCGTCTTCATCTGATGATATGATGTAAGTCTCTTGGGTATTTGGTATTTCGGACATGGACTGGGACAAAGCAGCATTGGTGGGTGTTACTGGGTATATTAGTGATGATACAGGTTGATTAGTGTAATCGTCGCCATTGCTTGTTCGGCCATTCTTTGCACTCTTATAATTGTTTATTGGTTGCTTTGAAGAGTTGCTATTGTCCGCATTGTTCAGTGATGTCTCCTGATTGTTGTCCTGTGCTACTTTCTGTAACTGAGCTGCCATCGCCTTACCAGTATCAGTCAAAGTATATCTAGGCGGACTACCTTGTTTCCATATGTATCCCTTATCCAACAATGTTTTCATACTAGACCATGCAGTATATGATTTGCCTGCTTCAAGCATGTCGTAGGATGAGTCAGAATGATGCTGACCCAAAGCTATAATCTCCTCCTTTGACAGCCGAGACTGACTACCGTACTTCTCTGCGTTCTCATAAAGAGCTATCATTATACCATAGGCGCCAGACCGGTAGCGAGGTATATACATTGCAGGTTTTCGTTTAGCTCTGGTTTTATTTTGAGTACCTTGTGTCTGTTCTGTGTCATTTGCTTGGCCAGTCATTTGTGAGTGTGTGCGCTTTGTTTTTGCTAAAATAGATACACATTTATATTAGCTGAATATACAAGTAAATATGCGTAATGGATGTGCCTACACTTTACACGTTCCGGGCGAGGCAAATTGTTCTCATCACAGTATTGATGCATCCTTTTCTCTAGTTTCATGGCGAGCCCGTTGCCAATGCCATGTAGCTTTACAGCTTCGGAAGGGTGGTCAAATGCTGTTGGGTATGTAGCCATTGAATTGTAAGCCTGCAAGGACGTTGTCAGTCCACACTTGTTGCGGCATTCACAGTCGAAACAGGAATCTACAATTACAAACCTTTCTATAGGTAAAGTATGCTTTACTTTGCATGCCTTGAGCTTGCTCCATCCATTCTGCAAGCCAATCACGTAGTAGCGGATTTCCGCATTCTGATGCTTTTGACTTCCCTTTCTCATTTTGTGACATGACCTTCTCATGCAGCTCCTGCAATGGAGCGTATCAGATATTTTAAGCCCAACAAGTCGCGTTCGCGTGGTATAATTTTTTTAATAAATTTATTCAACTACCATTTCGTCGGGGTCTAGAGACTGAACAAACATTCTGCTTGTATATGACCGCCAGAGTTTTTCTGAAGCGATATCGTCTTCACTCAAGCGTCCGGCTAGCTCTAACCAGCTGTCAATGGTCAAATCCGACATCTCATAGTCATTCAATGTGTCATATTCAACTTCGTATTCCATGTGGGGCAGCTTGACCAAATTCTTGTATTCTCTATTGGAGATTTTTGAAACTTTTTGCTCATACAGCCGAGTAGGTACGATATCTCTTTGGTTTCTATTCCAAAACGTCAAATTGGAGTACCACTGCGTATATCCATACATCCTACCGAATGCCATATCAGCTTGATTAGATTCATAGCGGAAAATTCGGTAAGTTGGGTTCATCTTTGGAATTATAGAAGGAGAGATATTAATGATTGCATGCTTTGACTTGCCACTAATGTGACTGATTGAGCGGTATGATTCTCTCAATGCATTTAGATATCTTTGGATATCGCGATTAATTGTAACCATATTCTTCACACCATCATCGTGGGCGATGGTGTTGTCTATTGTCGTAACATCGTCGCCAATAACTATAAAATGATCCATGTTCATATGGCCATATAGATGACTTGTTATGATCTCGTTATATTCAAGAGCCAATTTACTGTACATCTGTAAGCAGCTGTTGTAGTAAGCTTTACGACTTGGGGGAATATGACCGACTAGAACCACTTTCATGCGTTGTTTCTTTGCTTGTTTTAATTCAGCTTCGAGCCATATCAGTTGTTTATGTCCAGGAGAAGATGTCTTCCGACAGTTATGAACAGCTGCGTTCGAATTGTAAAAATATATAGTGTTGAGAGAAATGACCTTGAGATGACCTGGTACCACGTGGTTAGCAAAATAGCCGCCATATGCAAAAGTATGTCGCTGATCTTCTGGTATGAAAGGTCGCCAAATATCCAAAAACTTTTTAAAAACTTTTCTTCCTTCAGAGCCTCCGTATAAAATATTATGAGGATAAATGTCGTTATTGCCAAAAGTTGGTATGACTGGCACTGACTGATTCGGATATTTTCTGAGATGAGAAAATGAGTCAAACATAATGTTTGCAACTAACTGATTAGTTTCGTATACTTCTTTGCGGGTGCGCCTAATCTGGTTGTCGGAATCATGTCTGGAAGAGAGTTGACGTTAGATAATGATAGGTTACAAAATAGCTAGCGGCATCTCATTTTAGTACCTTGCACTATCTCCAGTATATACCACGAAATCGATTTCGTTTCCGTGGTGAGTTTTAATCCACTCTAAAGTCGACTCAATGAGATATATGGGAGAATCACATTCCCTATCTCCTAGTGGCCCAGCTACATCGTTCTTCTTTTTGGATTTCTTTGTTGTGTTAATATGACAAGAAGTCTTTACTCTACTCCCAGTTTGGTAATACGGATCAACCTAGATGAAACTATATTAGTCGTTTTAAACAGTAGCTCGCAACAAATGTAAGCTTCCATTTCGTTACATGAAGATCTGTAATTTGCAGAAATTTCCCTTCGCTACGAGTTATGTGGAATTGAGTGGAATTTGCTTTGTCTAGCGACAACGTAATGAGATTGGTATAAATTTTAAGGTGCAATGGCAATAGGATTGCTAAGACTGAGGCTGTTATGACGACAATGCCTTGTCGAGATATCGATGAACTTGTCTTTGTCATATTAGAAAAGATGGTTCATACACTATCACAAGGGGTAGGAGTGATGGCAGATATTAAAAAACTGAAAACCTTGCCCTATATGTATTCTACAATCTGTCCCTGAACAGACCAAAATATCCTTAGTCTTGTGATGACGTGAGGAACACTTGCTCGTGGGCATTTTTCCATATGAGCCAGCATCAAGCTCATTGAATGACCAGCATAATTTCAACAATAGATGATCGATTTTCTGTTCGTCTTTGGAATTTTCCTGTTAAGAGCTCCTGCTTCATCATTATGAAAAATGCAAAAGGAAAATGAATATGTGTTATTTACATATTAGTCAAGCGGGAAGAAAAATCTGAGGTCCTGACATGGCATTGCTATTCGTTCAGCTGTTATGATAAGACTAACAATATGACAAATATTGAAGCAGATTACAGATCAAAATTTATAAGTGCCTGACAGCCAAGGCGAAACGTTATTGATAGGTTTTATCGCTAAGCTAATTGCCCCTACGGTACATTAGTAAGACTCGACGTATTAACTTCTCTTTGACTTCCAATATACAATATCCATGTTACCAAAGCCATGCTGCACCTCTTCACAATTACAATCCAGCACCTTGGTAACACATAGTCTCCTGGTGAAACTCCTAACTCCATTTGAATAGAGAAAAAGGGGATAAAATTTCAATTTTCCTACCTACCTTGAAACTCCTTCTTGTGTTATATAACGGAATACCTTTGCAGTTTAAGAGGTGCTGGTAACAATTGCAAATATGTCATTCAGAAGATCTTCTTCCACAGTGCAGCGTGATCTTTCATCTTTAGAAAGTGGAAAAGCTTCAATCATTATCAGATCCCACAAAGGAGAATCGCGTTACGACTCTCAAACAGCTTCTGCATTATCTGCTAGCAAGTCAAGTCTTACGGAAAAGCATACATTACACACTGATGTCAACTCGATAAACTCAAGTGACATTATTGACTTGCAATCGGAAACTGCCGATTTTGACGCAGCGTCACAACAAGCGCTGGCCAATGTTTTAGCAGCAGCAATACAATTTTCGACGATACCTGTAAATCAAAGATCTAGTCTTTCAAGCGGTAGAGCATCAGTTGTTTTGCCCACAAGTCATTCTGAACAACCTATATGCCGACGTGACTCTGGTAGCAGCATGTCCTCTAACGATTCAACCAGTCCCAAGACGCCGACAAATATTAGACGACTGTCTTCGTTTTTTGGGCTGAACGGCATCAAGTCATCATCACAGCAAAGGAGGCCATCAACTAGTACATTGGATGGTAACGACGAATGTAATATAGTCAAGACGAACGACACTTTTGGTTTGCAGGATTTGCTTGATCGCGGTATTCAAGTAAAGGAAATTTCTGCTACACGACGAAAAATGGTTGTTCCAGATAATATTGTAAATCCTATGCCAAGCATCAGTGTTGCGAGGCCAAGCTTTGCAAGGTAAGCTTGAGCAGCTTGAAACTAGGATCCGTCGTTTGTTTCTCATTTTTCTCATCGCATTTTTCTGTTTAGAATAAATTAAACAACAACAGGGCAGGAACCTTAATTTAGATGTTAAGACGAAATTGCAAATAACAGTATTAATCGTTGCTTAACATTTGTATCGTCACCATAAATAAAGTGCATTTCACATACAGGTAAACAAAATTAGATATAAATGAAAGGGAACGAGAGAAGAAAACAGATGATGATAACACATTGGAGTTGCGAGGGGGAAGTCAGTTCAGCCTGATTGATATTAAAAACATGAAAGATTTGATAACAACTTGTTAATACTGTTGTACAATAACAAAGTCTCGCCAAATGCATCGTCCCAATAAAAACCGCATAAAACACTTCAACGGCTTGTCGAGCAAGTGTAATTGGACGTTGCTCCTGGAAAAGGAAATGCATAAGCCGATACTCAAAAATATACAAAAAATTACCAGTCTATTGACTTGATTGGAAATGAAGAAGACTTTTATCAGAAAAGCGAAAGCTACGGGCTGGACCATCGTGCACTGTTCTAGAGAGACAGACCTCGGCGTTATTTAGTAAATTACATTGCTATGTAATCAATGTGTTGTAATCAATGTCTAGAAAATTGCTGTACCGCAAAATAATTCGCAAGTCCCAGGTAGCCGGGTTGAATTCAACAAAAGCTCAAGCACGGCAGTCACACGTAGTCGGTGTGAGCCCCGTTGTCACCGACTACCATTTTTGTTCCAACAAGTAGAGATATTAAGCTACAGTAGTTATGAATATCATTTTAAAGCAGACTGCCCGTACTGGCTATGCAGGCGCCTACAATATACCACGCAATATGACTCGTAGTTACTCTACACATTCGCCAAAAGTTACCGGGGCAGTCCGGGGCGGGTAAGCATCCAATCTGGAAAGATTCCCGTAAAGTTTGGACAAATGCTCACGCTCAATCTTAGTCTATTGGGATTCTTACTGGGCGTCACTATTTCTGGGGGAATTGGATATTACTATCTTTTGGAAGAATACAATGAGGCATCAGCAAGTCTCCTGCAATCAGTGAAGGATCTTCAGGACTCTACTGATAAAGTAAGCTGATAACTGAACACTCTTTCGCTTCTTTCAATATATTTTAATCAAATACATGTATAGGTAAGAGACTATGCGCGAAAAATTGAAGCAATAGATAGAGATCTTGCCAAGTTGAAGGATTCTGCTGCAACGTCACAGCAATTGACTGACCTTCGACATGAGTTCAAAAAGCTTTATGTAAGTGGGCGAACAATATGCTTAAATAGCCGATAAGTTACGACAATGACTGTTCAACGAGAGAGCTGACATTGTTAATAGGATGGTCTCAATATCGAGCATTTGGAATTGAAAACGCACGTTTGGGGCTTGGGTAAGTAGATTTAAGCATATTCATCACCTCGAGCATGGGCCAGTATCTGATTGATCACGGTTTGCAGAACAAGATATTGCACCAAAGATAAACTCAAGTATAAACAGAGCTTCAGACGCACCAAAATAGAGCTAATGTTTAGAAGATAATAAATCGTCCATTTGCCATTTGTATCTTATGCCTCGTTTTGAAAAGCAGCTTTTGTTATACTGCTTCTAATTTCGAAATCCGCACACGCACAAGTTTTCACGAATTCCAACCATCCACACTGATCAAACATGTCACAGGATAACGGTGAAACGACTAATTCCTCATTAACTGCTGCACAGCAATTCCTGGATTCCATTGATGCAGATGTAGGCCTTTCGTCTGCTGACGGAACCTCAGAAACAAGCACTCAGCCTTCCAAACCTGCAGACGCCAAGGAAATCATGTCGTTCATCGACGAATGGACCACCACACCTGTTACTGCTGACAATGACCTTCCAGAAAAGAAAGAGCAAGAAGTTCAGCAACCCAAGACAAGCAGTGTGCCAAGCAGTGGACAGCAAGCGGCCCAAATTGATTCAGGAGCTGGTTGGGCATCCTGGGGTACCTCACTTTGGTCACAAGCTAGCGCAGCTGTTAAAGCAGGTACAGATCAGATCAACAAAGTCACACAGGACTCTGAAACGGCCAAACTTTTTGAAGGCCGCGTAAAGGATATTCAGTCCTTTGTCAATAAGGAAAATATTGGGAAATTAGGTAAATGATTGTTATGTAATTTGGGTCTTGCTGAGACGCTCAGCTGATACTAATGGGCATAAACTTCAAGGTAGCGAGCTCCGCAATCTTACTTTGACTGGCGTCAACACCTTCTTAGATACCGTAGCTCCTCCACTCTCAGATGAGGAGATCGTGGAAGTATGGTTGAGTAAAGGACAACTAGGATATCTTGGCCTGGAACAGATAACCTATCGAGCGTGGGCTTCATTACTAGAGCAAACTGCCACTGGAGATATTGTGGTGCAAACGGACGACAAAGAAATCTCCAACAGCGAGCAAAGCACCGGTGGCGCTTTTACAATTGGATTACATAAAGGCTTGGCAGTGGCAAAGGCAGCGGCCAAGGTAACAAAATTGTTAAATCTTTTCCTTCAACAACCGAATCAAATCCAACTAAGTTCTTTTTTTATTGTTCTTATTAGGAGGATGTTCAAGCACTAGCAGAGAAACACCCATTTGTTCAGCCAGTTGATTCTTCTGAAGCTAATGGTGGACAGTCAGAGGAGTCACACAACGAGATACGGATATGCCCTGTGTATCTCTCTGTGCAAGCCACTAACTTGGATCTAGTTGAAGAGCAAAATAATCAAATGGCTTTTACGCTTTTATTGTCTGATCCCCGGCACAAGTTGGAATTTCAGGGGCTATCTCAAAGCATTCCTAAACGATGGCTGGAAATTCCTTATGAAGAAAATGAATGGGTAGAAGAAAAATTAGTCAAGATACTGAGACTTTCATTGACCACTATAGCCCAGGAATATGTTTGGACAAGAATGAATCACACCGAATCGTGAAGGTTATCATTGACGGAGTTTAGAATAAAAATCATTTTTCAAACTTGTGTCTCGCAAAAGCAAAACCAACCCGTTGTCTTACTGTTTCATCATGCCGATGCAGAGAGTAGTGATTATGCTTGTCGTCCTTGTGTCGGCGACAGTATCACTGCTCCTACTTTACAGTACTGGGTCCTCGAAGTCAATATTTTTCTCGAGCCAATCTGAGATTGATGCGCTGTCTAAGCTTCAGCCTGCACACTACGAAGATGCCATGCCGGATTGTATGGCCAACACAGCCACTCGAGATAACATAACGGCAACCAAGGAACAATGGGCGACTTGTTTAGATGGGGGCTCACAGTCATCAGCATATCTATCCATTGTGATAGTTACTAGAATGGATGATTATGCAGGTATGTCACACTTGGCTATGATTTTTTTGAATGCAACAGATTTACTGGTAGAAACTTGGGCAGTACTAATTTGGAAATTTCATCCTATTGCCACTTTCTTTGGTATCAAAGGAAATCAATTTCATAGATTCCAAAATTTCGTCAACAGCGCCTATTTATTAGCAGAGCATACGAAAGAACATATCGAACTGCTCATCATTGAATGGAATCCGCCGGCAAACACACGACGGGTTTACGATGTATTGGTAGGTTTTCAATCTTTGTGCGTCCTTGTTCGGGTGAAGTTTTTCTCAGACTTCGTTACATCTTTTGTGTAGCGTTTTCGGCGTTCCAAATACTTAAGCTACAGAATTATTGCTGTGCCAAAAGCTTTGCACAACGTCATTCCTAATGTAGGAAATGCACCTTTGCACGAGTTCGAAGGCAAAAATCTTGGCATTCGCTTCGCTCGCGGAGAATACGTTGTGTGCACTAATCAAGGTTTGAAAAAATCTTTTTTCTGGTTCCTGGATGTGTAAAACCCAATCTAACTGGAAATATTTTACCCAGATGATATTTGGTCAGTCAATTTCCATAATGCCATCAAGTCACACTACTTCAAGCAAGGCATTATCTATCTTCAACACCAAGATCGTCATAACATGTAAGTTCTATCTCTCCTTTTACCCAATGCAAATCATTGTGTTGTACACCAAGTGACTCATTCTTTTCTTGGCTCAGACACGACGACTTGCCTCCATCAATTGTCAGGCTACCTTCATACCCTGACGATGATACATTATATAATGCCTGCGTACCTACGCCACAGGATTGGGGAAACTTTAAGTCTAGAGGTCCTATTAACGTGAATTTGGATAATATCTTGCAAGTAGCCGATCAAGCCGGCGACTTCACACTTGCACATCGAGACACGTGGAAACATGCCCGAGGATATCGAGAGACTGGAGGAGTAGCATGGTTAGTGTGGAGTATTGTCTTATTTTCTACATAGCGGGACTTGTAACTGATAAATTTTTTTTGGCACCAAAGGGTGGACATTGAATTTGTTTGTACCGCCGCATGGACTCTAGGATTAGAGGTAGAATACATCGACGAAACTTTTGCTTGTCATCAAGATCATCCAAACATATGGGAGACCACTCCCGAGCGACATACAGACAACACACATATAGATATGGGCGAAATCATGCGCAAAGAGAAGGTTTATATTAATGACGCGGACGCCTGGGGCATGCAAAAAATAGACATTTGGCACTATGGATTAGATTGCCATCAATTCGGTGGAGGACTTTGCTGGTAACTGGGCCTCCCAATTCTGAATCTACTCTCATCAAGGTTTCATTTTCGTTGTTTTTAAATTTTTCTAGTCATGTAACATCATTAATTGGGTGAGGTCCAATAAATACCTCGTTTTCTTGAAATGGCCACATTAAATAAACGGCAACAAACAATAAGAGTGTTCCCGAGTAGTGGCAGGAACCATTGGTGCGGTGTTATTGCGGTTGTTGCTGTAATTCGTATGCTGGTTTGCAGATCTGTCTATCTGCTTGATTTGTTTGACGTGGCTGTACCATTGCAAACTTGTTTTATATTGATTTGGCATTGGAAATTGGAAGCTGAGCTCCATTTTTGACGTCTTCACCACGAACACTACCCAAAAAATTGACCGGTACCTGAGCGTTTCTAGTCAGTAAAACGAAGCTCAAAACTGTTTAATTTCTGCATTCCGTTGGCTGTCAACCGACAGTTTGTATGATGTTTGTGGGAGGGCTTGGTGGGAAAATCGTATTCTTTTTATATCATGTTCATTACTTTAGCATTGAGCCGTGCCACATATTCAAATATAGTTTGAAGCACCAAAACAAATGTGTCAAACAGCTGGATTACTGCTGACTTCTTCCAAAATTGACTTCTATCCTGTTTGAAGGCATGCAAATCATTGGTTTAAAAACAGCGCCCTGGCTACGGAGCCACTTCCTCACGTTTTTCCTACCTACATAACGAAAGGATGGACACCTGGATTCTTCTTTCCTCTTTGTACATCCACTTGTTCTGTAGGATCATCCTATCCGTCCAGAATTGTACTAACGGCTGAAAAGCGTGGAATTATGCATGAGAGAAAGGTACAAATTTATCCGTTATTGGACATGTTTATAGGTAAAGATGACAGGAAAATGGAATGCTGGATATGCTGTGAAATTATTATTACTATGCCTTAAATTTAAGGGAAACATGTTCCTTTCGTAACTTAAAGGAGAATGCTTAGTTGCATAGGAGACGGATCAGACCCACTTCATAGACATAAGCAGATACCTACCAATTTGCTGCTAATGGCTTTTTTTTTTTCGTTTAGTCACAAATCAGGAACAGGAACAAGTTAATTGGTAGTCTCCTTAAAGCCACCCTATTCTTTTTCACCTGTTCTATGCGTCTTAGCTATATGTATCGAGACTTTTGATGTCGCACATGTGCCCCTTGGCCATGCACCATCTGCACACAGCCCAATGTTGACTGGTGCACATATTTTGAGACCAAGTAGTTGAAGAACGCCAACAGTTATTTTTGTTATTGGGGCTGCTGTCCTGCCTACCAGGAATTACCTTGGATACAAAAGTACAAATTGGATCTGTGGCCCACAGTTTCAATTATATTTTAACTTTTGGTTTGCCATTCGTTGCCCCTTTACATCTTTCTTCCTTCTTCTTATCTTTATCAGACATGGCTGATCTTGAATCAAAGCAAGAGCATTCCTATTACACTACTCCTGCTCCTGCACCAGCACCTGTGCCAGCTCCAGCACAACAAGTCATTGCTAACCCTGGTCCTCTTGGCCTCTGCGGATTTGCATTGACTACCTTTGTGCTGTCACTGCACAATGCTGGTGCTGGTGTACCTGCCGCTGGTCCCAGCAATGTTGTAGTTGGCCTTGCCTTTTTCTATGGTGGTCTCGTCCAGGTAAAGTATGATTGTGTATGTCTGTCATTTGCGCTCTTGTGCTCATTGTTTTTCAATTAGCTTTTGGCTGGTATGTGGGAATTCAAGACTGGTAATACCTTTGGTGCCACAGCATTCTCTAGCTATGGTGGTTTCTGGTTGTCCTTTGGCTTGATCTTTGTACCTGGTGCTGGTATCCTTGATGGTTATGCAAAGTCCTCCACCCAAACTCTGGAAAACTCGCTTGGTATCTACCTTCTTGGTTGGACTATCTTCACTGGTATCATGCTTATTGCTAGCCATCGATCCACTGGAGGACTCGTGGCGCTCTTCTTCTTCCTTTTCATCACCTTCGTCCTTTTGACAGCTTCCAAGTTCAATGCCAATACTACTCTTCAAGTTGCTGGTGGTGCATTTGGTGTTGTTACTGCTATTATTGCTTGGTATAACGCTCTGAGCGGTCTTTTGACCAAGGAGAGCAGCTACTTTTCTCTCCCTACCGTCCCTCTCCGTTAAGCTGTGTACCCCAAGCCCCGTCCTTGACGTTTTCTGCTGTTCACTTTTCTTTAATAATACTTACCAGTCCAAGGCAGCTAATAAAATTTGCTCTTATTTAACTAATTGAAAACTGCGGCATACATATTAGCAGTTGCTCTGCAACTTTGACATTTGACAAAAAGTTATGGTTTATCAGAGTCATACGATGTGGAAAGGCATCAGCTCCCTTTATTTTCCAAAAAGGCATAAAAGCCATTTGCCAAAACGGCATAAGCATCTCTGAAAGGAAGTAAGTTTTCTAAAATTAAAGACGTCAACAAAGATTGACAATTGAAGATCAAGTGGGCGTACTTCTTGGTTGCTGTCTGCTTTGTGTCACTCATTTATGAAGTTTGTAATCTCAGTTTTGTAAAATTTAACTTTCAGGAAATCGTAGTGTAAAGAACTGCAACTGCTCATGACCACAAACAGCCGGCTACCTAAAGAAAGAAAAGCACTAATGCATGTTAATAGTATGTCAAAAGCTGTGTCAATTTCGTAAGAGTCACAATAGTTATACCACGGTTCAGAATGTTCTGAGCCACTTGAATAGACGAGATCCAAAAGGATCGCGTTATTAGAGTCATTGTAGATAGCGTAGCAACCAGAAGTATATAACTCGGAAAAAATGCATGACAACTACATTGAGAAAAGCTTGCATTTTCATTGGCTAGTTTACACGATAAATGATAGTATGCCTAAATTTCTCTCACTCGTTTCATAGACTCAGTAGAAGCTGGGAAATTCAGGTGTCGATCAAGTTTCATGCCACCAGATAACATAAATCCAGTCATACCTGACGTACCCAAGGTACCGGCACCCGCACAGCCATCGCCACTGCCACCGGAACCTGTTTCTGAACCCAATGTACAACCGTCGCCTCCGGAAGGAAGCAATCACCCACCACCCGACCATTTACCTCAACCTCCACCACAGAGCGTTCCACCACCGTACAAAGGGATCCGAGCGACTCTTAGAGAGATTTTTGAAGGAAGAAACATATCTGGAGCTCCTGAAAACAACAAATCCAATGATAAATGGGACGAAACCTGTATTCAGTGGTGTAAGCAGCAAAAAGATGCAAGGAAAGAGGGCAAGGAGCCAAGCTGCAAAATGGTTTGTTTCCGCCGAAAAGTGGACGAAATTACAAGCCAAGATACAAGAGATTCTAAAGATACCAAAGACCAAGAGAACGACCCGCCAACCCGGTGGAATCCTTTACGCGGATATTCGATTGTGGTAGTGGATGGTAAAGCAAGCTGCGAAGATCATGTCGATGGTATGACTTCATATTTATGTATCAAGAGGCATCAAATTCAAGTTATAGTTTAAATTAATTAACGAATTCATAGATATGAACAAACATTCAATGCAAAACCCCAAGAACATAGAGTGAGTGTTGACTCAAATGTTGACTCCTTGAAAATACTACTGAATTAACAATTGAGTATTGACCCAGAGGTCCAGCTAAATATGAGGTTGATTTAGGCGAACAAGTTGAAAAGGGTGAAGCAGAAGGTAGGAATGACAATGGCGGAGTTGAGAGCTTGGATCCAATACTAAGATATGAATCCGTTTGTATTAGCCAAGAGGTTGGTTGCCAAAACCTTCACACCAATGTATGTCATGACTCAGCGTTATATTAATTCCTGGACGGATGGTACGCAAGCGGCATTTTTTGAACGCTTTGCTGAAAGTGTTAAACGTGCCGATGCCTATCACATTGTTTGCGATAGTGCCAAGAAAGTGTATGATAACACGTTCAGAAACTCCAAAGGCAATGATGACGATGGAAAAAGGAAATAGAACAAGTCGTATGAAAAACAGTTAAATCTCATCGGTAGTCGTTTGAGTTTATTGTAATAATATGATACATTTTGGAAATACTTTTAGAGAAAATTGTACATAAAGGTAATATGAATAAGGGAATATGATGGCATAGCATAGTCTACGCTTTACTTGGACAAAATGCCAGATCTGCGCTTGGACTTGCCATTGTTATTAAACATGTCCTTGAAACTGTTGGACTTCTTGGAGGAGGAGGAAAGTGGGTTATTGGACTTCTTGGAGGAGGAGGAGAATGGGTTGCTGGATTTCTTGGAGGAGGATTTGTTGAATGGGTTGGACAGTGTTCTCTCCTTCTTATTGCTCTTAAATGGGTTCTTAGAGGTGGTTGATTTGCTTGACTTGGTGGGCAAGATATGGACCTTGTTGTCCGACTTGGACTTGCCGAAGAGGGAGTTAGACTTGGTAGATTTTTTGGAATCGAACATATTGTGATGAGATGATATGGTTTGAAGATTTTCTTGGTGTCAGCGTACCATTTTTATACTTCTTTTTAATTTTTACTTTCGTGTCACCACGATTTTTAAGTCACTTGCCATGAAGTCATGGTAGTTACTTTATTTGTATGTACCACCATTCTATGATTCTATTACTTTCATTGACGACTTGGCAATACCTAATAAAGTCCAAGCTTTGGTATCCCAAGGGGCTAGCATGACCGCACGTTGAGCAGCTTCCTGTATCTCTTGGCGATGATCTGGTGGTGGACCATCTTTTGCTTTTCGTTTTCTAGACTTTGAATCCTCTTGCTGCTTCAATAAACTTTGTGCATAATTATAATATGCCATTGATTTGTCCTGCGCCGACGCAGTACTGGATGAGGCTAGCATAGATAGACCAGTTGTGGATACAGCAATAGAAGCTGTCAAATAAGGTGCCTTATAGTGACGTTTTCCCATCATCTGACTTGCCATTGCTATCCACAATGACGCATTATTGGGCGTTTGGTGTACGAAATTAGAAATTGCTCTTACTGCGTCGTCCGTAGATCCCTGAAGAATGGCATAGAGATACGTAAATATGTGTTGGATTTAGGCATCATGATCGTATTCATTATGTTTTCTTTACCTTGATCTCATAATATTTGCTCAATAACCACGCTGCTAAGCCATCGTGATCTTCAAAACCTTAAAAGTTTAAAATGTTAACATTGCGTTATCGAATTGATCGCTAGTAATGACGTTCTATACCTTCTTGACCAATGGGTAATTTTAGCATTTCTTGAATAGCTGCCTCCGTTAGTGTATCGTTATCTTGGATCAGCCCCATCGCACACAGGCCAAATATTGATGGTAAATGGTTGGGGTTTTCCTCGATGCTGGAAGATCATTGAAAAATTCGTCATATCATGAGCTTGTTTCCTTTTAAGTTTAGCCACACATAATTCAACATACCTTTTGAACAGTTCTTGTTGGGCAAGTTCTCGTTGCTCTTCACCGCCTAGTGCCCAAAGGACTTGACTAAGAAGTACTGATAGCTTTTGGCGTAATTCAGCATTTTGTCCTTCGGCATTGGACAATGCTTGTTCAAACATGGATAGTGCTTCATCCAGCTGATCATTAAAGTAGTATGATATGCCAGCGCCTAACTCACAATATACCTTGGTAGTATGATCTTCCAAACATTCAATAGCAATGTTATAGCTGGAGATAGCTCCTTCAAAATCACCACTGGCACATAACGCTCTTGCAAGATTAGCGTGTATCATGGTTATGTGCTTTTGGCAAACCTCGTCCTGAGAACTATCGCGTTCCATGCGTTCTTCCGCCGCAAGTACGGCTCCAGCAAATGCCTCTGCAGCTTGTTCGTATTGTTGTAGACGTTCCAAAAGCAAACCATAGAGATTAAGAGCCGCCGGATTATCCGGATATTGTTCTGTGAGCTTTTGCAGGGCAAATGCAGGTGGTACTAACAATGTCGGGTTGGGAGCATGTGTATCTTTTGAGGCTTGTGAAAATACCGTACTTGCATATCCATAATTGGCTTTGAGCTGGTGCATCGAAAAGTGTTAGTTTAGGCTATTGAGGTTTCAAAGTTAATGGATTACGGAAGACTTACGGAAGACCCATTCGACAAACCATAAGCTTGCTCGAACAAAGTCTCAGGACTGTTGTTCCATAATTGAGCAACATATGCTTGGCCAATCCAAGTGGCAGTAAATTCAGGATCAATGGCTTGCGCTGTTTCAAACGCCTGAGCTGCAAGCTCAAAATCGGCCTGAATGAGACAGAGGTATCCATAATTGCTCCAAGCTACTGCGCTCCGCGTGTCTAATTGCATGGCTCGGATGAAGGCATGCTGACTTATCTTGGCATCATGTTCTAATGCAATGACTCCCAACGTATTCCAAAACGCCGGTGAATCGTCATCGGCTTTGATAGCGAGCTTCATGCAGCGCAAAGCCATTTTCAATTGGTCTTCACTAGATGGTTCGGTACGATTGTTTTGCCAGTACCAATAATATACCAAAGCAAGATTGTGCCAATAGTGCTTGCCATGCGAACCCTTCTGACTGGCCAGCCAAATGGCTTGCTTGTAAGCGAAGGATGCGCAGGACAAGAGCACGTCAGCACATTCCTTGCGGGGTAAAGCAAAGTCTTCAGTGATATCAAGATTGGAGAAATCAGTTACGAGCTCAGCACAAGAATCAGAAGGAAATTTAAGCAGCTCATTGGGAGATGGCGCCAATAAGATCATCAATTCTTGAATATCGTCATAGGCGAATAGATTGGCGTAACTAAGTACACTCTGGTATTGGCAAAGTGCTCGACCAACCGTCTCCCAAAAACTTTCCAAAGAACTGTGCTTTATGGCTACCAGACATGCATTTATAACAGAGTTATAGCACTCGGCAGCACGTCCAAAGAATCCCTGTTGAAAATTGTCCCGTCCTTGAAGCAGATAAGTGTCTGCCAAACCCTTTAGAGCTGGTATATATGGCGATTCATTTTGATCTTCTGCTAATGCCAAAGTTTGAAGGTATTCCTCAATTGCTTCTTCAAAGGAGCCAATTTTTTGCTTCACAAGAGCAGATTGGTAACTTGTATAGATATTTTTGGGAGCCAGTTGTCGTGCACGTGTAAACGCTTTCGAAGCTGCAATATATCGGCCCTCTTTCAAATACGATTCGGCCAGACCTTCCCAGCATGGAACATCGCGAGAATCGCTGCGTAAGGCGTTTTGGAAGCTTGGAATGGCCTTCAAATATTCCCCTCTCTTCAGCTGCAAGAAACCAAGTCGTCGCCATGCCCAACCTGTTCTACTAAGTAAGCTCGTGATATCTGTCAAGATTGTTTCAGCTTCGTCCAAATCGCCCGATTCCTGGTAGTACTCAGTCAAATAGTATGCAGCATCCACAGCAGATGGATCTAGTATTAATGCCTTCTGGTAGCACTTCATAGCCTTGGTGACAGTTTCTTCAACAAGGCGATAGTAGTGACCAAGATGAGTGAATGCAGGTGAAAAGTGAGGATCGATTTTGGCGGCTTTGATAAAATGCGTATATGCATACTCTTTATCGCTCTTGTAAGGATCTGAAAATGGATAATTAGAATCGTTTGACTGGCATATACAATGTGTATAATAGATCAACTTACCACCCATTTCCCAGTAGACTCGACCCAAGCGATAGTAGTATTCAGGAATCCCTTCCTCACTTGCCTCAATTGCATCTTGAATTAATTGTAGAGCCTCCTCATATTTTCCTTGTTTGCAGTATATCCACCCTATTTCAACTTTGGCAGATGATCGAGTCGGTTCCAATTGTAAGATGGCATTGAATTGCTCAAGCGCTTCTTTCTGTCGATCCAGCTCCGAAAGCATGAGGCCATAGCACTAATAAGAGATAATATCGTTAATCAATAGCTAGGAACACGTTGATTTTCCTCAAACGTACCTCTAAAGTTGCAATATTGTCCTTGAATGACACAAGTATTTTTTTACATAGAGCCATAGCATCAGTATAATACTTGCGACTCAATCTACGATAGCATTGTGCCATGCACAATTCCATGGAAAGCAATACCCTAAAGACGAAATTAGCTGCTTATTTCCATGCAGCGGCAAACATGGTGGCTGACTTACCTATCTAACGTAGCACCATAGAACTTTGCATGCTCAAGAGCAATATCCCGGCCCTTAGTAGCATACTCTAAACCCGATTCATATTCTCCAGAATTGTAATAAAGCCAACTTAGGCATTGGTGCCCGAAAAGACTTTCGGGAGACATCTCCATGCCATCCTAGCAAGGGTATAGATGTCAGATCAAGAAATATGCCTAACATGAGACTCAAAACAAGACATACCGAGATTAAATCAAATGCTTCATCAGCTTCGCCTGCTTCGTAGAGTTTGTAACCTTCTATAAGTTTTGACAAACCATGATCTGGGAATTGGGATGCGAAATTATCGCATAAGCTCTTGTCATATAAATCTAGAATTAAAATTTATGATTTCAAATAAGCGAACTGACCACATAATGTATAGTAATGGCGAAAGCTTCAGTCCTACCGTAACTTTCAACATTGCTAGATTCAATCAAAAATTCATATGGTTCAGGAACATCAACATTGGAATCACAAAGCTGCTTTGCAAGATCATGTAACTTTTGATATGCCTAAGGAGGAATGATAGTAAAAATCGGCTGATAACTCAAGTATAATTAAGAAATATCAAATACCTCATCCTTTTCCTTATCAGATCTGATGCGCTTCCTTAAGAAATTGAAATACTGCGCTTTTAAATCTTGAACATCTGCCTGGACTTTATCACTCGTCTGCGCTTCCTTAAGTACTGTTTCGAAGATAGAGCCTAAATGAGATTTAGCTGCCACCTCTGCTTCTACTTGAGCCCTGATTTTGGCTGGCGTTCCAGCGTTCATACGCATTCGCCTAGCTTGCGTTTCTCTGTCGATCTGCTTTTGTTCTTGTCCGCTTTTGATCTTTAATATTTCCAGCCAAATTGAACATAAATCGGGCATTTGCTCAGAGTCAGATATTAACGCATGGTACTTGCTGTCAGGTGTATAGTAGTAAAGTGTTTCCAGCAGCTACGTGCAAGTTGGTTAGATGGGATTGATATGCTAAGGCTAAAATTTTATAGAGACTTGCCTTAGATTCATCAGGTTCCTTGCTTCGATAGATATCAGCAAGCTTATTGATGTTATCTAGAAGGCGGGTTCCGTCGTTTGATACAGCGTATATCTCATTAAGCTTGTTCAACGTCTCGGCCAAATCGGACCACTTTTCGCGCTTTTCGTAAAAGCTAACCAGACCCTGCCAGGCAAGTAACTGCTCTGGATTGATCTCGATCGCTTTTTTGTAATCATTCTCGGCATTGTCGTACTGTTCTAAACCGTTATGCGCCACACCAAGAAAGACATACCTAACGTTTGCATGTGGGGTTAGATTTACTAGTTAAAGGCATAAGCGATGGAATGTTTCGTGCACGTACGCATTATAATTTTGTGACTCAAAGTCAAGAACGCGATTGCAAAACTTTACAGCCTCTGCATATTTCTTTGCTCCAAGTGCTTCTCGAGCGTTTTTCAAGTTGGCCTTGGTGTTCATAAGGTCCTACCGTTGCTTGGTCGAACAGGTAGTAAAGTCAGTCAATAATCTGACAGTCACAGCACACATAATGACCCCATTGTCCGACTGTAATTGTCAGCACAGCAGTTTTTTTTATCAAGTGCATTTTATGACAGTAGAGACGGATACAACGGGAAAGCCGGAAGCGAAGGACGCTTCCAGGGCTAAGCATGGACCTGAAAGTGGCATGTCCATTTACATTGATCCTGTCACAGGTCAAAAGATTCCAATGAAGGACGGAAAGCCATGTCGCACCTGCATTGACATGAAGACTTGGAAACGACTCGGCAAGGTTGCTTCTGCCAAAGACGCTGCCGAGAGCCCAAAAACCACCGAGGATGGCAAGAAAGATGCCACAAAATCTGTAGCAGAGTCTAATGCTACAGCAAAAAGCGTCTCTCCAGCCGATGATACCGAATGGCGACGAAAGAACTGCCCTCCCGATGTGGAAGCTCTTGGCAGCTCCACGTGGACTCTATTGCATACCATGGCAGCTTATTATCCTGAAAGACCCGCTCCATCACAGATGGACTCTATGAAGATGTTCTTTGAGGGATTTGCTCAACACTACCCTTGCTGGTTTTGTAAAGTAAGTTATAAAGCTTCTTCCATTGTCTATGGCAAAAGCCATGTATTAAAGCCTAAGCTCTTCTACAGGGTGATTTTCAAAAGTCAGTCGCTGCCAATCCAATACAAGTTGGTAGCAGGAAGAAGCTCAGTCAATGGCTTTGTGACCGTCATAATGAAGTGAACGAGAAACTTGGAAAGCCCAAATTTGACTGTACCAAAGTATTTGAACGCTGGTTGGAAGGTCCACCAAATGGCAAATGCGATTAATGATTGTAATTGATATGCTCATAGATATAGAAGAAAAAAACCGTGCGTTCCTTAATTCAAAGCGCATTACGTGTCACTTACGTGTAACTACCACTCGGCATAAAATAAAAAGGATTTGAGACTTCGTGCCAGTCTCTGTACATTTTGGAATCTTTAACATTGGAACTCCTACTCCTCTATTCTCCAACTCCAGCCATGTTACTTGACATTGCTCCTGAATTAACCAACGCAATATTTTCATTTCTGTCAATACAGGACTTATATTATGTGAGAGGAGTTAGCAAACGGTGCCAGGCCGTAGCTGAACAAGCCATTTGGAATCACACTTCTCGGAGTGAGCATACCATTCTACAATTCGGCGACAAGGATAGTGGCAAGAATCTTAATCTTTACCCACATACCTACGACGCCGAACACAGGGTAGTAGAGTTTCGACCAAAAACCATAGAGCCGATTAGCCTAACCGACCGATCAGCTGCCTCGGGTGACTTGATGATACGAACTTTCAGATTATGGTTCAGTGGGTGGCAAAAGCATGATTTTCTAGGAGGCGCCAATTGGACCGAGGTTGAACCAAAATTGAATGCATTCGATCGCGCACACATGCTTTTTCACGGCACGTATAATCCTGCTCACGAAAAAGTTTACATTCTACCCTCAGTCCATGATCCCGGCCCGCCCCGACGTACTCGTTACGTCGGAGATGCAGACATGGTCTTATCGCTGTATTATACAAGCAGAGGAGACGATGTGATGCAGTGGAATTATGCTAGGACTACAGATACCCAGTCCACTGTCACAGCTCTGGCACCTCCACCAGAGCGTTCAGCCAACATAACCTCTCTCAAAGTTTCCATATCATGGATTATGTCTGGCATCCAGACCAATGTTTACACCATCGAGCTTTATGATTCGTACCGTCGCCATCTCCACGATACGTTGTCATCGAATTTGGCCTTCAATTATGATCCAAATTGCGAGCAGGTTCTGGAATGGCTGTTATCTGACAATGCTAGCAATGCCATTGTTCCCCATCAGCTGATTACATTTTTGAAGGAGCATACGCATGAATCGCTTTCAAGACAGGCGGAGCTGCAACGACTGCTAGAGAGCGCAGGAGTTGATGCTTCTGTTTTGTGGAAATATGGGTTTGCTAAACGGTGGTTGGCCGGAAAAGCTGCTTTCGAGCCTGAAGACGTGGTGCGGCGGATACAGATGACCGAGGAGAATTGGCATAAGGACCAGCAGTCTTTGAGACGACAACTGGCTAAAGAGAATATATCAATTTGAGAGTAGTTAAACCAGCTAGAGGTGTAGATTGGTTAGTATTTAACATTGTAAATATATGCAAGAGTGCCATCATGTATATGTGGCTCGTACTGGGAACCTATACAATATTTGTATATATATCTCTAATTAACTTCATATTATCTTTAAACAAGACTATGGATTTGCTATGGGTTGCTTTCAGTTACAATGTTTTCGGATGGCTTTTAAGCGTTGGCATTCCATATTTTGAGCGGGGAAACTGAGCTGGGATAAAATTATTGGAAGTCCACTAACAAATTGGCATCTGAGCTATCAAGCCAGCCTCTAATGAATAAAGCCGTACATTGTATGAGGCAAAGTTCGGTACAAAGAAACGGTTATAATATGCTGGCTATGCTGGACATAAAGCAATAGTTCAGCAACTTAACCCTACTCAACCTTTTCTGATGTTGTGTCACACTACATGATCTAACCTTCAAATAAGGATTCGTTAGTTTTGGTGGAATTAAATAGACACCTGTGGCAGTTTTAAGCCTTTTCTGGTTTCTACAGCGGACCTCATATTCTCATTGGCTTGATTTCTTTGCTTTCTTGTCAGCGAAATTGCTTTCTTTTCTGCTTGCTACTTGATTCATGCGATTAAACATAGATAATCTGCTTTATCACCATGTCACCTTCAACTCCATCTGTGACTCAATAAAAGATTTTGCATGGAAGCAGTCCCGCCTGAAGAGTATAAACTGGCAGGCTATTCCATGAGTTTTTTGTTCTTTTTAACCGCTTATTAGAACAAAAAACGCAAAGTCCTCAATTGGACAGATGAAATATCCGTGTCGTGGGTCGGATGCATCGATCTCAGCGACTAGATCAAGACTGTCATTATTTGTCTGAAGGCTCCCTGCGACAGCCCTTCGGATGTCTTGATCTAGGGAACCAGGTCCTTCTAAGGGAAGAGTTCTAAGGCACAACCATTGAGTTGCGGAATAGCAACATTCCTTAGGACCTTGAGTTCTGAGGTCATGGCTGCCTTAAGCCATCTGATGAGACCTTTGGCATGGTCGAAACCTCAAAAATCTCATTTTCTCTTTTCACTATTCTCCTCTCATGTTTTCTTAAATAAAAATTTTTAGAGATTATGAGTAAAATTATTCACATAATAAATTTTGGCTGCACAATTCTTTGCCTATATTACTTTGTTACAACTCTCGATCGTACCCTGTGAAGCTTTAATAACAAGGTAGACCATACTCTTTAGAGTGCCACAGGGAGACTTTCAAACTGCTCCAGCTCTCTCGCTTCTGGAGCAGAAGCCCTAGCTGACCTGGTCCGAAGGATCAGAAGTTCACTGACAATGCTGCACTACGCAAATGTTGGCTATTGCTAAATTGCGCCGTCGCGTGAGCGAAGTAGGCTCTATTAACTTGACAACACCTGACGACTTGCTCTTATTGGCTCAAATATATTTCTCTTTCCATTAAATATGTCTTCTCTTTGCCTACTTCTTTGACAAACCGCCTATAGATAGCTCACCGGATTTCGGACGACGTCATGTTGTGATTTATGGGATAATTTCGTTCCAGCTCTGCGAAGAGCAAATCAATCTGTTTATTTTACAGTGTTTTTAAGAATTTTTGAAAAACAATTTGGCAATTAAAAGCGGGACATAAGACGTACAAGGAAGTATAGGTCTAAAGGTCAATTATAATACAGCTTTTCAATCACGTTTGAATATCTTGATTATATAGTACAGATAGACGCGTCTATCGTTTATTACGGGTAGGACAGAGTGGGGCATAATGGCCAGGCTGTAAAATAACAAAGCAAATTAGAAACCAACACATACACCAATGACGCATGTATGAAGCTTACCTTTCCACAGAGATAACAATTGTTGCCTCCTCCATTGGCTTGGAAATTATTGGCAGGTCTAGCTTGATTGTTATCTTCCACAAGTTCATAAAAGTTGCATCGAGAGATCCTGGATTCTTGAGGACAAGTATAGAACATCTTGCCGGCGTTGGCACTAGTTGTCTTCTTGATTGTTTTAGTAACCGCTGTTAATCCACATTGACACACCTTTCGCTGGCCAGAAGAGCCACCAGCTTTCTCGTGTACAGATCTATATGTTTTCATCGTGGTTGGAGACTAAAATTTTCAAAGAAAACATGTTGAGGCATTGAAATGACCATTTTCTCCATACGTCAATAATGGAAACTTACAGTGTTCATAGCAATGGCTTGGGTCGCTGAAAAAGGAGTATCTTGAAATTCAAAAAACCCACATCCCGACCCATCTTGTTCAAAATCAGCTGCACATTTGAAGAAAGTTCTGCCTTTGTTAGGTCCATCCCTAGTCACGTTCCTTTGTATGGTAGATTCTCCGCATGAACATTTTGGTACAACCGTGGCTTCGACAGTGGGTACATTAGATGGTGGAGGTGGTCGACGGCTTTGTGTTTTCAACTCATCCTCCCAAGCAAAGTATTGGCATCTTGTAGAATGACCATTCGGCGTTGAACAAGAATAAAATATCCTGCCATGGTTTAGGCCATGATTTGTTACTAGTCGACCAATAGTTGGTTTATTGCAGTCGCATTTTGGGCCATCTTTTGGTGGCCTTTCATCCGTCCACACAAAGTATTCACAATCGTTTAGACTGTTGACACAACGATAAAAGTCACGGCCCTTGTTTGGTCCTTCCTTCTTCGCTGTCATGCGGCCTGTGGGCAAACCACACTTGCAGTTAGGATTATTTTGATTTCCACTATTTGGTCCCGGAAGCCCGAAACTATTTGACCTGTGGTTATCATCATTATTTCTTGGTCCTCTCCTTCCTCCTCCTCCAGCGGAACCGCCGTTTTCACCACCCCATGGTGAAGGAGGACCTCCGGGTGGTGGATTCCCAGGTGGCGGCGGACGACCATTACCGCTACCATTGGCATGATTGCTTCCATCACCATTTGCGCCTAGTTGTTTATGGAAGGAGTCAATTATTTTTTGGAACTCATTGCTTGTCTTCATAAACATGTTGCGGTATCGTAGAACACTCTGTTGCACTACATTGTCCTTGGTTTTCTGGCCTTCACATATCCGTTTTAAATCGACCTCCATCTCGCGACGTAAAAACGGCTTGCTTAAACTCATATCGAGGCCAATTTCATCGTAGCCCAGAACCAGAGCAATGCCGGTGCTAGTAGGATGAAAGTATATTCCTTGCTTGAGAGCGTAGTCGCGACTTAGGACAGTCTTGATATGCTCGTGAATCGTAGCATCTGTTCCAATTTCATTCTTTTCCATGAGACCGATGAGATCAGTCTCCGTCAACATGTTTGGTGCAGTGGTGTGAGATTCAGTCATTTCAAAAATAGTGGGTATAAAAGTCTGGTTTTGTTGAAAGTTGGGTATTTGTGATCCAGACCATTTATCATAAGTATAAATGTCGAGATAATTGCGCTCCAAAATGACCAAGCCCTTGGTATCAAATTGCTCTTCAGCAATGTCAATTTCTACCACTGTTTCTGACCCTTTGGCATCTTTAGAACAAGCAGCTAGAAACGATCGGGCAATGAACTCATATACTCTTCGTTCCTTGCCGGTAAGTCCGTCGCCAGGTGCGGTGGGATGGATAGGAGGATGGGCTTTGTCGTTGTTACGACCTGTTCTTGGCCGCTCAAATCCCGTGTCTAACAGTTGTTGGGCATACCTACCCAATGCACGATCTTCACATTGCTTGGCAATGAAGTTTTTCAAGTCAAAATTTCCATCGAACTGATCAGTCTCTGTTCTTGGATAGCTAATGAATCCTTTGGTATACAAGTTTTCAGCCACCTTCATGATATCGTCGGAAGTCATATTAAGTATACGACAGGCCTTCTTGGTCATCTCGATCGTGGTCAATGGCAGTGGTTTCCTGTGAACATCGCGGTGTCAGTTTAATCAACTTGCAAGGATGGCTTATTCATACGAACTTACCATTTAGATGTGAACTTTTCTTGCACTCGAGTTACAAGTGCTACTGGATTTTTCATACATTTGTCATACAGAACGAAACACATTCGGCGATCAAAGAGATGGCCCCGCTTCCAATTAAACGTAGTTTTCAGAAAATTTTCGTTTTGCCCAGTACCATACTGGTTTTGTGTTGGTTGATTGTGGCGAACATCCAGTTTCCAGAACTTCTCAGGCACGAAATTTTTCACCGCCAAATGCCTATCCACAATAAATCCTAAAGTGGGAAATTGGCAACTACCATAGCTGATGACCTTTTTCTCCATCGAGTTGAAAGAGGATTGTATCCTTAAGGACTGAAGGCGAGTAAATGCTGCTCCTATTCGTAAATCTAGTTCTCTCCTAGCTTTCACTGCATTGACAGTTCGCATATCGAGTTCCGAAGGAGTTTGTGCTGCACGGTTGAGGTCTCTGTATATAAATGTATCAGCAAATAGAAATCAAAATTTTCAGCAATGTGTTGTGAGCACGTACGCATATTGCATGGCTGAAAAGCGGGCTCGCCATACTTGAATGTTTCGGCGAACAGATTGACAAATCTCGGCCACATCAAATCCAATTGCCTCGCCTTCTCGATCACAATCTGTCCAAATAAATAATACGTCTGCGCTTCGAATCTCTGTTCTCAAATTCTTAGCAACATTTTCATTGTCCTCAGGAATAGAGGTCACGAGTGGTGCCTCGAACAGTGTATCTATGGGGCAGGACTTCCAACCTCGGTACTGTTCAGGGAAGTCGATAGAGGCAATGTGACCCCTCACACTAGTCATGGTTATGGACACATTGCGATTGTTGATACTGTAATCAAAGTCATAGTTCTTAATGTACAGATTGTCGCTATTGCGCTGCAGAGCATGACATTAGTTTTTTTTGTAAGTTGGTAGAAAGGCAACCGCTGTGAATACCAAGAATCCTTACAGTTTGATATCGCCCTTGTGACAGTATTCCAGATATTTGCTTGGCTGCACTGGGTTTCTCAGCCACGCACAAGATGCGCATAGATTATCACCAGTGGCAAAGTCAGGAATGCAGACGTGCTTTCCTAATACACCAAAGAAAGACAAAAACGTGTCACTAACGCGTGTCCCTACTTTTTCTGGGCTTCTCACAAAAATTTGCGGCTTCTCGACGCGAAAATCTCGGATTGAAAAAATTCTCGTGCCTTAGGCAATAAATCTACTATCAACAAATCCGTTTCAGTGCAGCTTTTTCCTTTAAAGAGATGAAATTGTATAAGTCATTGGGCAACGATCAGTGTTCATTAAAGCACCTTTTATGCATTTCAAACTTAAAATGCAATAACGGACGTGCCGGGTACTATCGAAGGAGTGTCTTGGTATTTAATGGTACCACAAACGAGCTCTCAGCGATTAAAGCTCTAAAAGATTTCTTGCTACCAATAGGTGCTACTCTGAAATGCGTTTGTATTGGTCCAGTATTTGTTACTGACTCTTTTGGGTCATACATGTTACCCGTCCCAGGTTTCGCATTAGCAGTCACATGGATTTCCATCTGACAAGGTTATCGGAATGCTAGGTGAAGCAATGTAGTGCCTGTTATGCCTTACATTTCGGCAAAGCTTTTATATACGTTTTTGTTCGCATGTCAAGGCTCGGCTCCAGTGTACCTTGCGCTTTTTTATTCCGAGCAGCTTGGGCTAAAGCGGGACCAAATAGGCATATTGGCAGCTATCGGTAACTTTTCTTGGCTATTTATGACACTACAGCATGACCATTCACAAACCTAACGCCTCTTGTGTTCGTTTATAACAGCTCCGTTTGTATCAGCTATTGCCTGTCCATTATGGACGGCTGTTGCAGATAAGACGAAGACACACCGCTATATCATGTGTATCATACATACTCTTGCTACCATTGCCATTGTGAGTGTCATGGGCATCCCTGTGCTGGTACAAAGTATCGAGGACGAAAAAGCTCGCAACTCTCTCACCATTGTCTTAGCCGGAGCGGCCTCTTTATGCTTTGCATTCTTTGGTGTTCCGGTAGGCCCATTAGTCGATGGTGGTGTTCTCAAAATTTTAGGAAAGAACAAGGATCAGTATGGTAAGTGAAAGAAGCGGAACGCTAAGTTATACAGCAATTGGTTGTTCGGATGAGGCGAGCACTAAGCAATATTTTACCAAATAGGCCGACAAAGAATGTTTGGGTCGATTTCGTTTGGCATTGCATCGTCGCTCGTCGGAGCCATTGCAGATTGGACGCAAGACATGAATGCGATATTTTATGTATATGCAACGTCATCTGTATTCTTCATACTAGTGGCAGGCAACACATTCTTTAAAGCGGAAAAAGTCGAACTTATAGCTGGGGCAAAACCATTCCTGATGCGTCCCAGTTCTCGCAGTAGTGGGTTCCGAGCCAGTCCATCAGCCGTAGGCTCGGATCTCCGATCCAACCCAGAAGCTGACGGATCAAGAGCGCGGCGGAAGGTCATTAGCCGGTTTTCGGTACAAGATCCTGATATCCCAGATATTGAGAGCAGTGATGAAGAGGACCTCATTCCCATTCGTGAAAATGAAATACAGCGATTGGTGCAGTTTGCTACCGAATCAAGTATTATTGAAGCTGTTAATTTGAGCAATCCTCCGGCGTCACGAAGACGGTCTTCCGCGACCGATAATGCATCTATCGACAGTAGCTACAGCGCGCTTGAACCTATACCCACTACATTTTTAGAGTTAATCAAGCAACCTAAAGTATTTCTGTTCTTTATCACCATGATGTTGATGGGAGTGGCCATCAACATGGTTCTTAGCTTCTTTTTCATCTTTTTGAGAGATGAGTTGGAAGCTAGTTCAACGCTAACAGGGATGACTGGTTTGGTTGGAGCTGCCACGGAATTGTTATTTTTCTTCTACAGCAAAGATGTAAGAATATTAAATTTTAATTTTTTTCAAACTACACGCTACCGGTCCCCATAATGAGGAAATTACTAACCTAACGCACTAAAAAAGCTAATTCGAGCTATAGGAATCAAAAGCTTAATTGTTCTAGGCCACGTACTGACTATCGTAAGGGTGTTTGCTTATACACTCTTGCCCAAAAGTCCCAGTGCAGCATGGATTGCTCTTGGTCTTCATCTTCTGAATGGTAACATTGTTTTTTTAATCTGATTTGTCGGGCATGGTTGAAACTGCATTGAAGTCTAAACTCCGAGTTATTATTTTCTGTCAACAAGGCATCGCATTCTCAGCGTTATGGAGTGCCGGGGTAGTCCAAGCAGATGAGTTGGCACCACCTTCTCTGCAAGCCACGTCCCAAGGTTAGTTAAAGTGGAGGTACCTTGAAATGGGCTTTTTTCCCATTCATATTACTGCACATTTATTTTGATCCTAAACAACATACATATTTTCCATTTTCTCACGCACGTTCTCATTTGTCATGTAGGAGTACTCGCTGCCATGTACGCAGGAATTGGGGCAGGCCTGGGAAGTTTAATAGGAGGGGTGGTGTACCAGCACTTTGGAGCCACGGCCATGTTTTATACTGTGATTGCCGTCACGTTATTCAGTTTAGAAATCTATTTGGAAGCCAACACACAGTATGGATTGCGAAGCGCCTTCAATGCGACGTCCAAGATTTTGAAAGGTGTATGGCAATGGATCGAATACAAGCGGGGTCGGGGCCGAGTGGTACCTCGATGGCGAGCAGGCACAGGGGCAATCCGGCTAGAGGATGATGAACAGCAGTAGACATGATCCTCATTGCAAACTTACAAACAACCAGCTGTACATTATACCAATTTAGCATATGTTCACTTGCTTTAATTTTTTTTCTTACTCTACACTAATAAAAAAAAGGACAATGCAATAGCATTGCAGTTGACAAATATAGGGTGCATTACATGTGCAAAACCGCTTGGTACCGAATGATAATTCGATCTATCTCTGTTGCAATTTATATGATCATGCGGTGCTTATTTTCCCTTTTTCGTTGTTCTATACACGTGGAAGCAATCTTATTCTAGCAAGCAATGTATGTATTTCTCACAGACGAAATAGGCTCCGACACTAGTTTCTGTCGATCGCATTTAAAAAAGCAAACTCCAGCGTGTTCTAGTTGCATACGACATGATTAGTTAATGGAGGAAATTTGGGGAGTGTTTCAAAAAGCAGAATGGGAGAGAGAGAAGCATGTATGATTAATGAACCGATATTGGGAACTGTCAAGGATCGATCACCATGGTATAAAGTACGTCAGGGCCAATGAGGAACCCTGTCTGATAGCTTGGTGCGACTTGCGGAGAAAGAAAAGGAAGGTTTGGCGCGCGCGATACGGACAACAGGTTTATTGAATAGCGGTTTTTTTTTAATTATTCTGATTTCGAAAATAATGGCCGGTGGACCTTTGGCCATGGAGTAAAAATCATCAGCCGGTCTTCGAAAAAAGGCACGAATGTACGACCTAGTGTATATACATAACAGTGATTTTGTTCTGCGCTGCGTTATTTACTCCATATTATTTGGTTTAGATTTTATCTGGTCTCTTGCTAATTTACTTTGGCGGATAATAATTTTTTAACCTTTTTCCTTCCCAAATTTCCCACTTTTTACAGCCCTCCATTTTGCAAACATTGAAACTCCATTGCTAAGTTACCAAATACGTGCCATGTATCCCTATCAGTGTTATTTCAACGAGGTTGGTCAGAGCACACACACAAGTGCAACCCACCACATCACCTAACTTGGCTAATTATTCTAATCGCGTCCTGAAATGCCTCACTCTAACCCCCCTATAGAAAAATCTCTCGTTTCTCTCTTACTCAACATATTGATAAGCAGGGTTTGATTCAGGTGGATCGTAATGAGAAAATCGGACGGAATTTAAGGCAAAACTATGGGGGACGATAGATTCCGCTCGGGGCGGGGCTCGCGGGGAAGTTTGATCGGGAAATGGTTTTAACCAAGACGTGAAAAAAAAAATTGGTCTTTTGAGGCGATATTCGGGGTGGGGGGAGAGGGGATTCTGCGCTTGGAAAAGACGGGAGAAGGCAATTACAAATTGTTGCTTGATATGATGATTCCATGTTACTTGGTAAATAAAACAATTCAAAACATATCCAACGCCCAGCAAGATAATAGAAGCCAGAGACAGAGCGGCCAGGTTTTATATTTTGCACCACTCACAAAGCAGCAAGCTTTGAGAAAAAAAAGCGCCCAGTTTTCAAAACATTGCACGCTCACCAATGAATTTGATACTCCGGCAGCACACACACTCCACGTGGCGGTAGTACGAGTAAGCCTCCACCCTCGCTGCTCTACAAAATGGCTGATCGAGTTTACAAACATCAGGTTCAATTTCACGGCACCATGATAAAGCGATTGCCGGGTTTGTTGCTGGAATTTTTCCTTGCCTTTTACTGCTCCAAATTAGCTATTGGCTAAAATAAAATATTATTATTGGGCCAAACTTCTCTAACATGATATTTCGGGTGAAACCATTTAGCGAGAAACAAATACATAACGCCGCTACATAACCAGTGAGAGGGGAGAGAGTGATATTCGAACCCTACCAACGGCAAACGATCGAAGAGAGGATAGGATGGATATACGTTCAGGAACAGAATATGTTTAATGAGTTTTTGGATAATATGGGTGGGTGTACAAGTGGAGGTTATACCTTTTAGCCGCCAATAGGATTATCGAAATTTTAGCCGTTCACCGCGAACGGTGGTCCGCTTATAGATCAGATTATGGCCATTATTAACCATGGATGAGGCATATTTGCTTCCAAAGCGTCGTAGGCATAGTGATTATGCAGACCTCATTTGAATGTTTAGACCAAACAATCCATGAAAACTAATGTTTCTCCTCTTTCCATTGGAAATGTAAATTTCAACCACCCACCATACAGCGTCGTTACCGCTTGTGTTTTTGTGATCGATTGATTGGTTTTCGGGGGGTAGGGTGCAACAGCAGCAACGGCACAAGTCCTGTCGTCTAATTACTATGTCGGGCAATAGAGCCTATGTTTGTTCGTATTCCGAGCCGCTTAAAGCCTCTACGCAAAACACGGGAATGATTAGGCAAGCTTGGGCTATGGGACGGGGGTATCTCCACGTGACTTTGGATGACATCACTTATCTTATGGAACTGAGTGTCGGAGTGTCGAGGATTGACGATATGCCATTGGTTAGAAGCCGAGATGAGACCAAAGGAACAGACACTAAAAAAAAAAAACTTATTACCGTCCCGAGCCAAACTCAACATCTAAAGCGGAACCAAAAAAAAAAAAAAACGTGCAGGCAAGCCATTATAAAACGAAGACTCGAATTCCGTTAAACTTCTGTTCTCCCGTTTCCTTTCCCTCTCTCTATCTCCCTCTTTTTCTTCTACCCTCTTTCATAATCTCTGCAATGGCATCCACCGATCCCAGCGCTGAGAAGCAGGAACCAAAGGTTGACCAGCAGCAATCGCCTGCTGAGAAAGTTGATATGCCCAACGGTATGACTCTTACCGTTGAGGAATTGTACGACAAGGACAAGTTCGACTTGTCCACTATGGAACCTGGCGATGTTTTCCAACTCTTGCAGTATGTATTTGAATGGAACCTGATTGTTGCAATGAATGAATTATTTTTTTGTTGTTGTTTGGATTCAACCTATCATGTCCCCCCAAACAGTCCCCCTCTTTTCCCGTGCCCTGGATAGTAATAATTTATTTATTATTACTGTCCCTGAGCTTCTTATACTTCTTTGATCGCAATTCCATTACTTCCATGGCTTCTAAAATTTTGATACTAAATCATGTCTCCTTGATTTTACTAGAACCACTACTGAAGGTTTGACCAGTGAGGAGGCCGCTGCTCGTATCGAGAAGTTCGGTCATAACCGTCTTGAGCACAAGGAGGTTAACCCTATCCTTCAATTCTTGGGTTTCATGTGGAACCCTCTTTCTTGGGTCATGGAGGCTGCTGCTATTGTCGCCATTGCCGTTTCCAACGGTTTTGGACGTCCTCCGGACTGGCCTGATTTCATTGGTATCGTCCTGTTGTTATTGGCTAACTCTATCATTGGTTTCATGGAAGAACGTCAAGCTGGTAACGCTGTCAAGGCTCTCATGGAGTCTTTGGCTCCCGAAGCCAAGGTCAAGCGTGATGGTGAATGGAAGACCATTGAAGCTGCTGATCTTGTCCCAGGTGATGTTGTCTCCATCAAGCTCGGTGATGTTATCCCCGCTGATGGTCGTCTTGTTGCTGTAAGTATTTCAGTCAGAAATTTCCCAACAAAAATTTTTTTTTACCGCCTCCTCGTAATCTGGTTGGCTATCGGCATTTGAAAAATTGACCTTCTTACTGATGTTAATTTCTAATAGGCCCACGGTCAAGTCTCTATTGATCAAGCCGCTTTGACTGGTGAATCCCTTCCCGTTACTAAGGAAGCTGGTGATGAAATCTTCTCTGGTTCTACCTGTAAGCAAGGTGAAGCTCAAGCTGTCATCATTGGTACTGGTCTCAACACTTTCTTCGGTCGTGCTGCCAAGCTCGTTGGTGACGCCGGCGATGAAATGGGCCATTTGCAAATCATTTTGGCCAAGATCGGTAACTTCTGTATGTGCACCATTGGTATCTTCTTGGTTCTTGAACTCGTCATCATGTACCCCGCTTTCAAGTATGACTACCGTCGTGGTATTGACAACTTGCTTGTCTTGCTCATTGGTGGTATTCCCATTGCTATGCCTACTGTCTTGTCTGTCACCCTCGCTATTGGTGCCAAGCAACTTGCTGAGCACAAGGCTATTGTCACCCGTATCACTGCCATTGAAGAAATGGCTGCTGTTACCATCCTTTGCTCTGACAAGACCGGTACTTTGACTCTCAACAAGTTGATTGTTGACAAGCCTACCATCAAGACCTATGCTGAATTCAACGGTGATGAGATCATCCAACTCTCTGCTTATGCTTCCCGTACTGAGAACCAAGATGCTATCGATTTCTGTATTGTCAACTCTCTTCCCGATGCCAAGATGGCTCGTGAGAACATGGAGGAACTTGAATTCAAGCCCTTCAACCCTGTTAACAAGCGTACTGAAATCACTTACAAGGATTCCGAAGGTGTTGTCCGTCGTGTCACCAAGGGTATGTCCCACACCATCTTGGATCTCTGCACCCGTGATAAGACTGAAGAGACTATCAAGGCTCTTAACGATGATGTCGATGAATACGCTCGTCGTGGTCTTCGTGCTCTTGCTGTTGCTGTCGATGAAGTTCCCTCCGGTGGTGTTGAAGATGAAGGCAAGGGCTTCCGTCTTGTTGCTCTTCTTCCCATCTACGATCCCCCACGTTCCGATACCAAGGAGACCATTGATCGTGCTATTGCTCTCGGTGTCCAAGTCAAGATGATTACTGGTGATCAATTGGCTATTGCCAAGGAAACTGGTCGTCGTCTCGGTATGGGTGATAACATGTTCTTGTCCAAGACTCTTAAGGAAGGTCCCCCTGCTGGCTCTGGTTACGCTGATATGGATGAACTTGTTCTCCAAGCTGATGGTTTCGCTGGTGTCTACCCTGAACACAAGTATGAAATTGTCGAGCGTCTCCAAAACATGGGCCACATGACTGCTATGACTGGTGATGGTGTCAACGATGCTCCCGCTTTGTCCAAGGCTAACGTCGGTATTGCTGTCGCTGATGCTTCTGATGCTGCTCGTTCCGCTGCAGATATTGTCTTGACTGAGCCTGGTCTGTCCGTCATTATTGAAGCCATTATTGGATCTCGTCAAATTTTCCAACGTATGCGCAACTACTCTATCTATACTTGCTCTGTCACTATTCGTGTTGTCGTCGGTTTCGCTATTCTCTGCTTTGCCTTCCAATTCGATTTCCCTCCTTTCCTTGTCCTTATCTTGGCCATTCTTAACGATGGTACCATCATGACTATCTCTACTGATCGTGTCAAGCCCTCTCCTTACCCCGATCAATGGAACCTTCGCGAAATTTTCTCTTATGCTATCGTCTATGGTCTTTACTTGACTGCCTCCACTGTTGTCTTCTTCGCTGTCATGTTCAAGACCAGCTTCTTCCAAGACAAGTTTGGTGTTTCAACTATCACTGATGCCAACGACCCTGTTGCTCACTCTGTTATCTACCTTCAAGTCTCCACCATTTCTCAAGGTCTTATCTTCATTACCCGTTCCCGTGGCTTCTTCTTCACTGAACGTCCTTCCGTTATGTTGATGTGTGCTTTCGTCATTGCTCAGCTTGTTGCTACCTTCATTGCTGTGTATGCCGACTGGGGCTTCACCAACATCTCTGGATGTGGTTGGTCATGGGCTGGTATTGCTTGGATCTGGAACATTGTCTGGTTCGCTCCTTTGGATCTTGTCAAGTTCGCTATGCAAAAGGTCTTCGAGCCCAAGAACACCCTCAAGGAGACTGGTCACGCCGAGATGCCTGGACGTCGTTCCCGCCGCAGCTCTGCTGTCTCCACTGGTGCCGCTTCCGCTCGCTACTATGCTAACCGCACTCGCAGCCTCAAGAGCTTGGACCAAAGCCGTAACTTTGGCAAGAAGCTCCTTGGTATGAACAAGAAGATGGATGCTAAGGAAATGCGTCGTTTCTCCTCTGTTCAGACCAACCACGCTGCTCAGATCTTGAACTCTGACTCCAACGCCAGACAATAAGCGCTTAAAGTGTATATAATCCTTATATATTTTTTCTTTCTATTCAAGCAAACTCAATCTATCACCAAATTTGAAGGGAAGAAGAAACACCCAAATTTTTTTTCTTTTAAAAAAAGAAACAATGAGAATTTATAGACAACCATCCAGGTTTGAATAAACTTAGATAACCTTTGGGTGTTTATGTTTTTAATCCATTCTACCTTTTTTTAATTTATTTGTTCTATTCCATTATTGTAGACAACATTGAATGATTTGTTCATATAGACTTCTGTTCAATCAAAGATTTAATAGAAAAGGAACAATTTATTTACCAAAAATTATGTCTGATTTAAGCTTAGTATATGATCATCCTTTTGGTGTGGAGTAACATTTGTGGAGAGACAATACACACAACTGTCTCGCCAAACATGATGTTGCCAGCGCTCAACTCTTTACATGTTTGATATCACTTGCGTCAGACGATTCGGCTGTTGATATCCACATGCAGCTTTGCTCCCAAAAATTACAATCCAGCCTGTTTGATGTGGATGCTGATTTAGCCTGAAGCACTACCTGATTTAGCGTGAATTCCATGGGTTCACCCACTTTAGGGCGACCAAGTTTCATAAGACTAGTCCCAAAATATGACCCTTATGAGGATGGTAAGACCAGAGAAAAATCCTTCAACACAAGTTATCTCGGACAACGTAAAATTTGCCCAGTGGATTGCTGCGATGGAAACCTCCGTTGGTTACCAACCTTACTTAGTGTATTAATTTTTCTTTTTTAACAAACAAATTATCTTATATACCCCTTATGGTAGGCCAAAGCTGAAAGAGCCGTAATGGCCGGTACAAAGGCAAACCGGACTTAGGGCGCGCGTACTGCTCGGTGTGGCGAGCCAATAGATTTGTGCTTGCTTGAAGGACTAAATGATCGGTTGTTTAAAATTATACTTGCAAGATTAAGCGAATGAAAGCAAGCAGCAGCAAGCTTAGCAACATCATTCGAGTTACCGATCTCTTCTCAATCGCCCTGCCAAATTGAACTCACTCTTGGTAATTGTTTTGCCTTTCTTTCAATTTTTTTCTTATTAGCTTTTCCCACTCAGGCTTAATAAGAAAAAACCCACCAGAATAAAAAAGTAATAAAAAGATAATTCTCTATTTTCATTACGGTACACAAGCGATAACATAGATGTGCGAGATAGACGTGACGGGGTTTGCCGTAATCTGGTGTGACCGAAAAAACGTCTGCAGCTTTAACTCCCATGAGTGGGGGCCACACGTCGGGTGGCAGTTTTGGTTTGTAATGGGGGTCCCATATCTTGTGAAAAACAAAAACCCCACCGGAAGCATAGTTCATCCCGCTAACATTTACCTGCAATCATACAAACCTGGTTCAACATTTTTCTTTGCTGCCCACCTTAATCTCATGGCTTACGGGATTTAACAAATTCCAACAAGCACGCCCATTAGGCAGTGCACCATGTTCCATCCAGTGTGCATATGTCATTTGGAACCATGCTAAACTGCCAAAACGTTTTCTTTGTTTTATGCAAATTATTATAACAGACCACGTTATACAAGTATTGCATTATAATTTGGTTGTGTCACTAAACCTTTTTTTGTTTTTTTCTTTTGTGGATTACTCATTTTTTATTTTTATTATACAGGAACATAGACATGGAGTCTGATGGATAATGGTAAATGATAAACTGGTATAAGAAAAGCGATTATTGAACAAAGAAAGTAAATATTGTACAGAGAATTGAAATAAAAGAGGTGATTGTCGACTCTGGTCGATCGATAGTGACATTCAGTAGGATTGGCCTGAGAAATTTGATCTTTTTCTTTTTGTTGGAAAAGTTGAGTGAAATGTAATGGTTTTTTTTTTTGGCAAACATGGATCGTCATCCGCAGCAGAGCAAGATCAACTTTGAATAAACTGCTGCTGACTGGCTTTTTTTTCTTTGGTGAATATGAGGAGTGTGTATATGAAGATAATGGACAAGGCGAATTCTAAACATCACTCTTGCCAATGGAATGCAACAATTGATTTTCTTTTTTCTTTTGTGTGAGGAGTTGTAGGGTTCAATGCATGCAATATAAAGACGTTATTTGAACGTTTCACAATGAGTCAGTGGTTAAGCTTGGGGTGGTGCATGCACTGGAAGGATCTTCAGGCGAGGAGATCATGGATGTGGGTTGTTCGGGAGTGACTCCTAAAACGGCCTTTAAAATGGCGCATCGACGTTCAAGCATGCCCAAGAAACCTTCCATTTGAGCATGGTTCATTCTGCTCAACAATTCTCGGAAACGACCGTCTTCCAAGCCATCCAATTCCTTGGACGCTGCCATGGTGGCTGGCGCAATAGGTTGAGGGCTAGTTCCGTTTTGCTGTCTTTGCATCTGTTCAGCAGCCCAGTCTCGACGGCGACGCTGAATCTTGGTTTTACGCATAGCCGCTGGTCTAGCCTTTTGATGCAATTTAGCATAAAGACCGCAGGCGTTGCACACTGGTTCCCCTTGCGCATTTTTTCTCCATAATGGGGTTTGCGTTTGCATACAGTTGACGCATTGAACATGAGGCTCATCTTCCTCTTGTGGAGGAGGAGGAGTGCGCGACACAGAATGGGGTTTGTGGCGAATGTGAAGTGGTCGATGGGTAGAGTATTGCTTATAGTACAAGCCGCAGGCATTGCAAAGCGAATGAGCTCGATCAGGAGTACGACGCCATAATGGAGTCTTGGTCACACCGCAGTTATAACAAGAAATGTTACGAGCCGGTCGACTGGGATGGGCTGGTAAGCAGGGCACAGCTGAAGTAGGGGTGGTGGGCATGGATGGAGGAGGGGTCTGAGGAGAAGGAGGAGCAGTCATCATAGGACATTCGTCATCGTCATCATCGGTATTCTCCATCTTGATCATATTGTCTGAACCGTCTTCATAGGACACAAATTGATCAAAACTGTCTTGATCTTGTTGTTGGGAAATGAATGCATGCATGACCGATGATGGATCAATGGTCAAATTGTGACCGTGGCCATTCAAATTAAAAGCAGTAGCATCGTCAAATGCCGTCGGGCTTCCCATGCTGGCCGCTGATGATGTTGGAGAAGGCATCATGGCTGATTCTTGAAGAAAATCCATGAGGTTGTCTTGTTTATCCATTTGAAAGCCTTCCATAGGGGCTTGCAGGAAGTATTTATCAGAGGAGCGAACAGAGGAAGCTTGTATGTTTTCGTTGCCCATGATATACAGGGACATTGCTTTTCAAGAGTAGGGGGATGAGGGTTGGTGTTATGTTATGAGATATTGTGAAATATAGAATTGGGAACGAATAGACAAATTGTCTATTGGTAATAGAGAGAAAGTTATATGAAAAGGGTTTACGGAACCAAATAAAAACTATGTAAGCTACATTTATATGCTCATGACTCTTATAAGTGACTCGCACGCTGATTGGCTGGAACGAACAACTTTACTGACGATGACTCTTCTCTTTGGAACATACTCCGATACGACCAAAAAATTTGGCCCCGGGGCGGACTATGAAAATCCCTTTTTTGATTTTCGCGTTTACTAAAACTCTAAACAGATATTTGAATATCAGTGATCGTGATAAGACGTACCACAACTGCACAATATGCATAGTATGACATTAATACTACATATAGGTTCAACGAACAATAGCACTTGGATACTTCATGCTAAGCTAGGTGGAAAAAGATTGGAAAGATTAAATCGTCTAGTTCCCCGTTCCACAGGTGTGCCACAACAAACATGTACACAGAATCGCTTCAAAACCGGTCCTCTCACCCCCAAACGCCATATAACCTACAGAAACAACAAATTGTCAATAGCTTCGGCCTTAACTGCTGCCCACCGCCAATAAATTTCAGCACGTCCTGTGCATGGTCATTTCTGCCAGCAGTGGCTTCCACACTTGGTCGATGATGCGGGTAGCTTCATCATTGCAGCATCAGTTATACTTTTTTAGAAATGAATTTCAATATCCTTCTGAAATGGTCTTTTTTTTTAAACCCAAGTCATCTATCATTTGTTGGTTAGAAACAACATGTACAAAGGGCCAATGCGGAGCTTCTTGTCCCAGTGTTATCTTCATCCAATAGGAAGCCACATTTAAATCTCCGTGCTATGGCGTGCCAGTAGGTCGCGTGAACAAAAAACCACTTAGGCTCCCTTTATCGGAATCAGCTTATCATTATTGGCTTGAGGTTGCACTCACACCAAAAACATTCCAATAAAAAAAAAAAAAAAAACCAAGTCCTTATGGTACAAAATATGCTTTAATGATGGTATATGGAACAAGTGCAAAGATTAAAATCTACAATTTATGATGAGCCATCCAGCGATGTGTAAACGCTCGATTGGTGGATGAATCAATGAACAATTCATAAATGAATCCACCCAAAACGCCTCCAGTAAGTGGACCTAAAATGGGAACCCATGTGTAGCTCTGGTGAAGTGTAAAGACATTGGAGCCCCATCCGGCTGAGTTCAAAGATATGGTTAACTGATAAGATTCCACAAATCTACGCGTTTGGTGATAATAAAATCACCTATTATAAAAAAAAATACAAGATTATATTTACCTAGTGCAGCGAAACAACGCCCTCCCAGGTCAGCGGCAGGATTTAATGAAAAGCCTGTTTCCCAACCAAAGCTAACGCCTATGCTCAGAATCACCAAGCCAATTACAAACGGCGAATTCCTTCCCGCCGGCATATTGTTTTCATCACTTTGGCCAAGCACCACCAGCAACATGATGGCAGTGCCTATCATTTCTACGAAAAATGCTGATCCATTGGACATATAGGGCAGAGGATTGGTATAAAATATGGTTGCGGCAACGTTCACATCGTCAGGTGTTTTAGAGTATTCAAGGATGCTTTCATGATAAGCGCCAAACACGATGGCTGCTCCCGTGAAAGCTCCAAGTAATTGGGCTGCAATGTAGACTGGCACTTTACGCCACGGAAAACGTCGAAAACAAGCAAGCGTGAGTGTTACTGATGGGTTCAAATGTGCACCCTAAAAGGATAATCTTTAGCCAATTAATGCAAAGGTGTCCACCTCATCTTGAGAGTGTGTAAATTGCTTTTAATTATTATCATTTTTCACTTACGGATACACCTCCAGATATGTAAATAGGCATCATCAACGCCAAAGCACGTCCAATATAAACATTGCCTGCTTGACCATGAGATAATGTGACTTGTGCTATAGCGCCACAAGCTAGTGAAAGAAGCATGCATGTACCAATGAATTCAGACAGCGGTTCTCTAAACTATTTGATTTAGAATTTGAAGGAGAAAATGCTGTTAGTGATAAGCTGTTCTACATTAAACGAGTTGCGTTTCTCTGTTTCTCCCCAGTTTTTGCCCAACCTTCTTTCTAAAGTGACCAAAAACGTTCAAAGGATCAGGCAAAACGGCATGATTGCCTGATGCTTCAGGTAGAGTATGGATGGTAGTATGTTTATCTGGAACAATAGTGGCAGTTGGACTGTGCGGCTCTCTAAGCATTATATTTTCTATCAACGTATCGGCCATAATGATAAGGGTATAAAATTTTTGCAAAATGGGGCAATCTGTCCAATGGCTCGTCTTGTTATACCTTTTATTTGAATCACCGATCCGACAATACAAAATCGTATTCGTGAGAGTAAATACTTTCCGAAAATTATACCCTACACTGAAGCTGGTATATTTTCCCCAGTTTTGACCCCATAGCCCCATGGGCTATAAGTAATTAAACCTTTTCCATACCTGGCTATATATTGTCGAGAATGCGTTTTCTGTATTTGACCTTTACTTGTCGCTGAGGAAGTTGTCATTAAGTCATAACCGTGGGCAAATAATTGTAAAAAAAAGAAGGCGTATAAATAACATCACCGTGCGACTCAGTCAACTGTCCGCGTTATTTCCGGTGTTCGCTGGTCAAGACGCTACTGTAAAAATGTTCTTAATGGGCTTTACTAGTTCAATGACATGCTCACGCTATGCTGAATTCGTACTCGTAATTTGTCAAGCCGCTGGCACTAGCGATTTGGTCGATCCTACATGCCGTGTGCTTCACAAAGAAGGGTTCTTGACAATGATCATTTCTGCCTTGTTGAGCCTAGAGCTTGTATAAAAATAACCCAGTCGAAAAGATTTTCCCCCGCATGAACCAATGATTTTCGTCTTATATCGCTTGTTCAACATTTTGGAACCTCGACTGGGTTGCAACAGCACTACGCAGCATCGTACATTACTTGGTAGCGCTGCAAACGGGGAGCTTTGAAGGATGTGGAGCAATGCCTTAGAGGTAAATGGATGGTACACGCGCATTGTTCATATTCCAATGTGATTCAATAGCGGCCAGAATAGCGACAAGACTAGCGACAACACTTGTTGACATAAGCGTAAAAACGGAGCCGTGCGAAAATCATAACATGGTAGATCACAGAAGCTGGTCATGGTAACCTCAACTGAGCAAACAAGCTATATCAGGTGTGCATGTCTTATGCCAATGTAAACTATATATGTTCCAATGCATATACAACTATTTTACAATAGTAAAGATAATTCTGTTCAGTTTTGCTGGCTGTAAACGCTTATGCAATGACTAAAGAAATCTTCAAACTCCATACTCGTTTTCGTATTTGGAAACCTTGACGGACAAAGTATATAGTATGCAGAAGATATAAGGTGCCGGTAAGACAAGTTTTTGTTACCAACTGTTTTGAAAGCTTTTCGCTAGTACGCAACTTGTTTACGATTTTGTATACATGGCAGATCCTTTCGGAATAGCTCAATTAAGGAAATAAAATTCGGAATATGCAGTGACTAGGTACATGTAGAGCTGTACGGACCACGCTGAGATCGTTTCACCACACAAGTTCTCCTAGCTTGAAAATTGTAAGCGAATAAGTGCATTGGGAAACGTTAATTTCATCAACAAACCTCGTGACTTAATGTGGCCGGTGTGTATCGCATGGTAGCGAGCCGCGAAGCACATCAGACACAGATTGGATATTAATTTGGACAAAACAAACATTGGGCCATACATGAGGATAATAGCTTGAACTGGGTCATCAAAAGCAAAGAATATGATTTATTATGGCCATCAGCCTGCGGTATTGTGCGGGCAGAGGATGTGGGCAGGAAAATTTTCAAAGCTTGAAACAGGGAAAGGTGACCTCACGACACCTGACGAGAAAGCGCGCTCACTCAGTTAGTGGTGGTGAAGCAGGAAAAAAAAAATTACACTCATTACACTGCTCAGTTTATCTTCAACACTATGTCATCACCACCTGAAGCAACTGGTTTTGGTACGGATCATTACGTTGTTTGCAGCCACGGGCTCGGCCAGGATTTATAATTAGGTGTTGCAATGAATCATTGGGCACCCAAAGATATGGATTCCAATCTAGGACCCCTATTTCACATTGCTTGCTTGTGTGATTACCCGACTTATGCCACCTAATTATATCCACGAGCTGATCGCGCTGTCACCAAGAATATGTTACTGACTTGCTTAATACGTTTTAATTATCCTTAGACGATGCAGCCACGAGAAAGCGAGAGCGAGCCACATCAGTAGATCCCGCTCCAGCCGAGCACGCTGACGATAATGAATCTGTGGTATGTACAATATGCCAATCGCCCTGTTTTTTGCCTCGCTTTATGCGTGTTATTGACTCTTGCTTGTAGGAAAAACAAGAAATTGCAAAAGCACCTGTCAAGAAAACGTGAGCATCATTCCCCCTATCATGTTATTTGTTAGTTAAGCAAATATCAGTATTGAAAACTGAAATGCTTTTTTATCATAGGAAACATGCTGAAAACACATCAGTTCGAACGATACGCAAAAACTTTAAAGATATGAAGACAACCGACATGACGTGGGCAACTACTGAAGAAGAACCTGAGGGTGGTGAAGATATGCATACAGAAACTGAACAGCATGAACCAGAAGATGTTGCCATGAATAGCTACAATGATAAGAAGAGAGGCCCAGACGAGGTCACCGATACCACTGACAATGATGCCGTACTAGCATCTAAAGATGCATCTGCTACGGCCCCATTATCGCCACGAAAGAAAGCAAGAGATGCAGACGATACGGAAGAGACAAGCAACAGCCAGGCAACCGACAGCAATGTTGATGAAGATGACCAAAAGGATGCTTCCGCTGGAAAGAAAGGCAGTTTTTTTGCCCAGTTCGCCGGCAAGCCCTCAGGTAGCAATGGCGATGACTGGGGTGACTTTGCTGAGGAATCTGATGTCTCAGCGAAAGATAAAGAAGAGGCAGCAAAAAAACCTCAACCGAAGTATGCCTTTGGTGCATCATCAGGTTTCGGTAGCAAAGGTTGGGGCGCTGTACATCAAACTGCCCCTGTCACTGGCGGTTCAGCTTTCGGCACCACTGGAAAGTCTGGCTTTGGTGGATTTGGAAGTTCTGCGTTCGGATCCTCAACCACCTCGTCTTCTCAATCATCTACACCTTCAAATGCACCATCTTTCAGTTCGTTTGCCAATTCAACAGCTTCACCATTTGCTTTATTAGCCGCCAAAGGTTCAACCTCCAATGCTTTGGCGAGCCATCCCAAAAAGTCTTCTTCCGAGGAGAAAGATCAACCCAAGTCAAGCAAGTCTGATGATGATAGTGACGGTGATGACTCTGGAGATGAAGAGGGTAGCAAGACATCGAGCGATAGGGGAGCTAGCCCAAAAACTTTTGGTGTGGAACCTAAAGTTAGAGTGCCTGTATTGAAGCCCCAAGAATGTAAGTCAAAGGCTTCTTCTTTTTATTTACACCAACTATTGTCATAGCACCAGTTAGGATTGTGTGGAGGTAATGCCCTGTGTCTGACGCTATCTGCTTTGATTATAGTGACCACAGGAGAAGAGGATGAGTATACTGTTCATAGTGTCAAAGCCAAGCTTCTTGTTATTGACGGTAAATCGGAAAATTGGAAAGAAAGAGGCACTGGCACATTGCGAATCAATACCAAAAAGACCAATGGCACTTCAGCTACTCGATTAATTATGCGTGCTGATTCCGTTTTTCGAGTTATACTTAACGTACCATTGTTCCCTGGTATGAAAGTGTGGATAATGCAAGAGAAATTTGTACGGTTTGCTGCATTTGAACAGGCTGACCCCTCAGAAGACAAGAAGAATGATGACTCTTCTGCTCTGGGAAGCAGAAAGTTGGTCAACTATGCTGTCAAGGTATGTTTTTCGGTGTAGAATCTCCTGTAGTTTCGTTTTACCTTTATGACTGACATTTGTTGACAGGTGGCTAGCTCCAGCTCAGCACAAGATCTTTATGACATGATAATAGCGCATTTACCTCGGTCTGAATAAAGTAGATTATTACGGCTCGTTGCTTTTCATAAAATTTTAAGTGTATATGGCGACGCGATCAAATGCCCTTAGCTGTGTTCATTTGAAGAAGCTGCTGACGGCTCCGCTCTCTTGTGTATAGCAATGCCTCAATTTAGTATGATTGCCTTTACGTTAACAACTTTTACGCCGCGTGATTTAGGCTTTTTATAGTCATGACATGATCCCTTCTCATCATCCACATTATACCGCATTGATATTTGACAATGTGAATTTGCTGCTTTTGGGACCTGAGCTGCAAGTGCATTTTATGCCAAACGTTTATATATAAATCCGGAGCAAGACCTGGTACATCACCGCGCTGATGCTACTACTGATCATAGCAAGTCCGACGGCGTTTTTTTGACATCGAAACAAACAAAGAGTAGATATTATAGCGAGAGTTTGACTAAGTTCGGGTCACTGCAACATAAAAACAATAACGAATCGCTTAACTTTTATGTGCCCTTCCAGATGATTCAGTATAATCATTTTTCTTAAGCCACCAGCCGTTCGGTACGTGTAATACATAACATGAAAGCATTGGAATTAACAGTTAAGGCATCATTGTATTGCATAGGTGATTTGATAGATCACATACGCAAATGCCATTTCTACTCGGTCTTCTATTCCCTGGTACTCAAACAAATGTGACGATAACCAAAAAAAGAGCCTAAAAGAGAGCAGATAGCCTTATTAGACGAAATGGGTTTAGGTATGCACGAAGGCCGCGTAATCGCTCATACGTCTAAAATTAATTAATTTTAAGCTGAAATGTCCCAAACATACTTTTTCTTTACTATCATATGCCTCTAAGTGTTGAAAAAAGAGATTTGACTGGGCTTACTGCTATTGTCACAGGTGGAAACGCCGGTAGGTTGTTTAGAGCGTGTCTTTTCTGTGGGGGTCCGAAAGCTTGGACCTGTGTAGATGAGCTTGACATGCACGTTCCACACATGTCAGTCCATGGTGAACACGACATGCTAACTGACATGTTCAGGTATTGGTTATGAAACCGTTAGAATGCTCAGCGAAATGGGCGCCACTGTTACTATCGCCTGTCGCAACGCTGAGAAAGGTCAAGCTGCTGCTGAAGGTATTGAGAAGATCACTGGAAACAAACCCGAAGTTGGTTCCATTGATCTCTGCAGTTTCGCCTCCGTTGCTGCTTTTGTCGAATCGTTCAAATCAAAGCATGATCGTATCGATATCCTGGTCAACAATGCCGGATTTGTTTCAATGGCCAAGGGCGATGAAGCGTACACCGGCGATGGTTTGGAGACAGAGTAAGATATTTGATGGTGGTTCTTCGATATTTTCGATTGACCATGCTAATTAATTTACGTTATGCAGTGCACAAGTCAATCATCTTTCACAATTCCTCTTGACCAGCCAATTGATGCCTTTACTCAAGCATGCCGCTCAGAATAAGATCCGAGACTTTGTTCCTCGCGTTGTGGTGGTTTCATCTGACGCTGGTAAGGTTGGAAAAGTCAACACCAGCTATTGGGAGAAACAAGGACAGGACAAATTGCCCTGGTTCTTTGGCAGATATGGAGACACAAAGTTGGCTTTTGCCATTGTCAGCAAAAAGTTGGCAGACATCGTTGAGTCCGATGGTGTTTTGGTGCATATGGTTCATCCTGGATATGTTGCCTCCGGTAAGTATCAAGCTGTTATGTATTTTACATTCATTCAGGTTACACCAATACTCATCGACGGTATATAGATATTCACGCTAAAAACGATAATGGACTGCCCCAATTTATGACTAAAACTATGGGCTGGATTATGAACCTTACCGCTCGCACTGCTGCTCAAGGTGCCATGACTAGCGTTTACTGCGCCGTCTCTGTCGAAGCTGAAAAATCCACTGGCAAATATTGGTACTCTAACAAGATTGCAAATTATCCCAACAGCGTTATCACAAATCAAGAAGCAGCGGATAAGTTTTGGAATGACTCCGTTAACGTCCTCAAGGAGAGAGGCTACGAAATCTTAATTTAAAATAGTTATATCACATTAGCGTAATTGCAGCTGGCAAGAGACGACTATTGTTTCTATGTCGAAGTAATAAAATTTAATAGGTAAGCCATATAACATGAGCAAATAGTGATGAATAGGTATCAATGGTCCACTATTCTGTTGCTATAACAAATGTGATATCAACCCATCCGTTTGGCTATTGGCTTATAAACCATTAGAAAGCTCAGCAAAGTAATAGCCAATGTCATGATTGCCTGTTACAGTGTCGACAGGTCGAGCTATTACCAAAGACATTAACCACATATGCGAAGAATCGCTGAATTGGTTCGCTGAACCCGGCCATTTTTCGCATTTACATAATCGTTTGTGCGATGCTATCAATATATGCAGTGTCAAAAGGTGTCTATATGTAATTTGATAAGCCAGAATGATTGGCTTTGATTAATATCATGATCACTTGTTGGGGTATGGATAATTATTAAAGCAGCAGAGATATGGCTATGAGCGATTGTAGATAACAGAGATTAAATCATAATACGACTCCCTGATATTTCCTACAACCTTTTATACGAACATCCATTGATATCACAGCATGTGAAGCAGATGGCCGACATGGTACAACGGATGGCAAATGTTCGCTCACTGATACTTGAGATAGTAAAGGAACGGCACTATAACCCATTCAAAGTTCTTCTACGAGTGAAGCAGTCTTTTTGTCAACAGACGATCTTGCCGGATGGATAAAGCGAAGGAGAGATATAATTTTCGCAAATGAAAATGCAGAACAACTGCAAACAACACGGTATGTTCTTAGGATGGCATGCGAGAATGATATCTAGAGGTGAAAATGGATAACTTTATTGAATAAAAGAGGCTATGACTACCATCTATATTACTATATACTAAACTAAAGATCATCAATATGGCTGGAGAAATCTTGAAACTGATGCATGCTCCAAGAACCTACAATATGGAAAAGAATTTGGAAAAGAAGTATACTTACCGAGACAGTAGCTACTACTGGCAAAGTCCAATTCAAGCAAGCGATCAAGACTTTTAGACTAGTAATAGAAGGTTAATAGTGATACAAGGTTAATAGTACTTGACCTTACTCATTTCTAAACTAAAGGTTCTCATTTCTAGCTAAACTGTACTTGGCCCACCACACCGCCTACGGAGCCACAGTACCAGGGACCTTTGGGCACCCACTATCCCTCCACCCGAACACACCACCACCATCACCACCATCACCACCACCACTTGAAAAATCACCAACATTTTGAAAATATCTAAAATACCTCAGGGGATGGTGCTTCTAGCTATGCACTTACCTCGAGTTTATAGTCTTAGCTTGAGCTTGGCTAACGAGTCGTGTTTATCACACTCTGTCAACAAAAAAAACAAAAAAACAAATGAGTTTTTTATGCTTTGACTTTTAAGAGGTTAGGTCTTGGAGCATGCAATCAGTAGTCTTGGTCAGCCTATAGACAGGACAATCCTTAGGGTCAAGCCTTGAGTGAGGATCCTTAGTTCTTGTACTTTTTTATACGCGTTTCTTGAAAATCTTGAGCTCTTTCAAGATCCCTCCCTTTTTTTTTGATTTCAGACGGGGCATAATGTGTCTGAGCGGCACAAAAAGCGGAGGTGGCACGAAGGGGCTGATCAGTGCGGGGAAAGAGGTATAAGCAAGATAAGGGCTATTGGAAAATGATAGGGAAGAGGAGAAAAAGGTAACGATTGAGAAAAAAACGACGTGTCTTTTTATAACAAAACATCGCGAGCTTCGCATCGTTTTTCGTGTTCGTGTTCGTGTTCGTGTTCGTCGTGTTTCGCGTTTGGTATTTCGTGGTTTGCAGTATTCGCGTTTTGCGATCCGTGATTTGCTGTTTCCGCGGTCGTGAACTGAGCGTTGATACTTGGTCGTATTTTTTTTGACATGTGCTTTTGACCGTGTTGCTCCCCCGCGATGTTTTGTCTGCGACCCCCGTGTTATACGTTATTTTAACCAAGCTAGATTTTAGTGAGAAAGTACTATACTTTGTGCAAGAAAGCCGAAGGCAAGGCTAAAGTGAAGTTGAAAGATGTGAACTGTCAAACCAAACAAGCTTTCTTTGTTCCAAATATGGTACACAAT